>JAVYIG010011740.1:0-58497 GCA_035222895.1 Strongylocentrotus droebachiensis | reverse complement strand
CCACCACAAATATTCGATGATTTAAAAAAGCGAAAAGCGAAAAACGAAAGAGCGCCTTTTTACGTTGTATTTCAGCCAATGCCTACGTTGGCTTTTTCCTGTTGGTTATATAGTGAGCCCAACCAGCAGGCCCATGTAGGTGTTATTATTCATTAATTAACTAATTAACGGTCACTGTATTTTTTTAAAGTGAAGCTAAATTGGTATGATCGTATTGGCTAAATTTCACACATTTTTGGGTCTAAACTTAACTTCATAGCAATTTTAGGTCCTCAAAGAGCACTAGAAATGTCATTGATAAGAATAAGAGCAATAACCAATTAACCATGCACTTTGAAGACAATTGCGGTCTGAAAACAGAACTCAACTGTCCCTTTAAAACTAAAAAATAAAAGGTGTTTTTGAATGTATCATTCCATTATGAGTTTTTTTCAACCATGCAATTTTTGTTTTCTCTCTCTACGAGTGCTCAAGTAGGCATAACTGGTGAATCATCTGTGGTCTGTTTTTTTTTTCTTTTTTTACTTCTCCCTTGCCTTGATCTATAAATGTTTAGTTAATACCAGAGGTTCAGACAATTTTGTGGAATGTTAAGGACGGCCATTTTCATAGCAAGAAACCTACATGAATTGCAAAAACTTAATGTTGTTTTAATTGTGATTCAATTATTGACTTTGTGGCAGAAATCTTTCACTAATCTGAACCACTCCTGACAAAATTGCATGCATGCATATAAGCTTGTGGTTTGACAGTATGTGGCTTAGTGGTTCTGTCCTCAGTGGCTTCTAGGTTCAAATCCCTGTCTGGTGCTATGCCAAGGGTGACTTTTCCCAGCTTTTACATATTTGTACACTTCCAGCTTTGGGTTTTCATGTGCTGGTACTTGAGGTGCAACCATATACACACATGCATGGAAGTGCTTGCCAAATAGGAATAGGCTCTGCCCCATGTAGTATTATCCATGTAGTGTTATCTGTCTACAAAAGCATGCAGTATTGCAGTAACATATGGGTCGGTTTTACTTGCAGTCGTATAACATCGCTCATGTCATAGTACATGTACATACACCTAGATGTCACATTATTAGTGGTAATTGGATCAACTTGCGCTGAAGAATAAGTGATGTGCTGAAAATGGATGTTTCCATGTCTCATTTTGCCTGTTCCTTTGCTCTTCATATCATAGGAATTCATTTAAAGGTTCTTAAAAATGGAAATGGATTTGAAATCATCTTGCAGTAAATAGAAGATATAATTACTTATAATTATCTCCTTGATAGCATCCTTAACATGTACGGTTATAATTCATTTGTATCAAGAATGTTGTGTGAAATCTGTTTCCAATAATTTCTGGTGCTTACATTTCAGAGTTCATAATTTAAAGTAATTTTAAGTAAGGTAGACCTTCCTAAAGTCCCTCATTCGTCTCGTATTATGACAAATTTGACCATGATTCCATCCAATTATCTGGACAAAAAAGAGGGAGGTGGTATAATGATTCTTCATTTTTAGGATCATCAAATTATTCTCACGGCATTAACAAATGGCTTCTACCATTGATGTGGATTCATGACTGTTTGCTAGAGAATATTGTGACATACGACTGTATTCCACTGAGCTGAGCTTCAGTTTATGGAGAAGTAACTTTATGTTTCTATTTTCTTTCAAACATTGGCTTCCATGTGTATTATATATTGCACTAAGCATGTTTAATGATATTGTGTATACATGTATGTATATAATAAGAAAAAAAATTATGCAATTATCTAATATTCGATTATTATGTAATAATTTACTACGTAAATCATATTTTTGTTATATTGAAAGTATTTTTAACAATGTAGTTAGATATTGACAAAGGTCCAGATTCTACTAACTCGGGTTAACTTGATCCTGGGTCTAAAATTACTCCGGACTAACTTCCGTTGTTAAACCCTATTCTGAACAAAAGCCTAGGTAATTCATTGTCAGGTTTAGTAGATTATAGTAGAATCCGGGCCAGTGTCTTTAGAATTACTGATTGTTGCTGACGTTGTTTATTATTGTGTAGAACTGGTCCAGTTGATAACTGATGAAGGAGATTTAATGTGAAAGTGTAACCAATAAATCCGAGCAATAGTCTGTTAGGGTAACATTCACCAAACTATAGAACATCAAGGGTGGGTAAAGTGCGCCTATTCTCAGATGAGACACATACCTGACCATATAATCTACTCAGTGTTATTAGTGTCAAATCTTAGATTGATCTCTTTCACTAATCTATTTCATATAGGGATCAGGTCAGGTGAGAATAAGACTAATGTAGAGTAGAGATTTACATTGATCAGGTCTTGTATTTAAAGTTGCATCACTTTGGGCCGATACACTTTCCAAGAAAATAAAACACCAACAACATCATCAAGTCAGGTTGGAAGTATCTTTGGTCAGGCTCTAAAGTTTTAATGCTTTGTTTCATACCTGATGAATAATGCTGACCCTTTCAGTGCAGTAGCTGGTTTTGGCATCTGATATTTTTGGACAAAAGGAATTTTCTCCTTCAGATTTGTACCCACACGGGGAAACAGAAGTGTGATGACCCTAAATGAAAGAAAAAGAAGGTTACCTGCAATGTACATTTCCGCTTGATAGGGATGCTAAACACTTTGCTTTAGTTTAAGTCAAATTAATAGTATCATTTATACAAAGGCTTCATACTTGAGTTACAAAAGCACTCCTGAGCAGGCTTCTTAATTTGTTAGTTCACTGATGATGGTTGATGCCTCCATTTGGAGGATGTCTAGCTGACGTTAGTTTAATATATTAGCCATGGATCAAAAGCCTACTACAGTATGAGCATTGTTTGGATTGTATTATACATGTACATTGTCTGTGTGACAAGAGTTGACTGTGGCACTCCTCTGGTTGTTCCATTGGTCGGACAAAGCTGGCAAATAGTTGAAATGGTTGATAGTCCTTCACATAAAGCATGCGCATGATGGTCAAGACCCTTCCGTATTGTGGATGATTCTGTAACTTGAGGGACTCTACTGTCCAAGTTTCTCTGCAACTTATGGACCCCCCAGTTTTCAAGACTAGACAAATCTGATCTACATGTGAATAATGTTTTTTTTTTTAATGTGCATTTGTCTGTTATCATTGTTTTGTACCTACATGTATTTGAAGTAAAATGCAAGACCTCAAGAACTTGATGTATCCATTTAAGCAGTACCGGTATGCATATTTTTATTTTTTTAAGCTGCACTTTAATGTCATACTGAAACATATAATATAGCTTGAGAGTGAGTTGTGTCAATTGTTCCTTTTCACAGATTATTTTTGACTGAAATATATGTAAAGTGGAGAACATTTGGTAATCACATTCCTTTATGACTACAATTTCAATCCCTAATACAATGAGTAGATTCACAATCCACAGCTCCATCCAGCGACACCAGTGTCTAGTCGACTCTACTCTATCTTATATTGTGTTGCCACTTTGATTACATATTTTTAGCTAAAGCTGAATATATTCTTCATCTTATCAAATTTCCTATATGGTCCTTTGGAATTAATGTCAAGTGAATTTCCTTGTACATTGAATCACGTGTATATTGCTTTAAGAAAAAAATTAGTATCTTGCCACGGTAAAACTGCCAGAAAAAAATTGGAAGGACATTGTTTGTCCAGGTTAACATGATCGTTACATGTAGATAATTAATTCTTACATTTAAGAGCAAACTGACCAACTCAAAGGTGTTTAGATAAGGAGGCAGTATGAAATTTCTTAGCATTGTAAGTATTGTACATTATGTGCTGAATTTAACTCTATGTTATCTCTGTGAAGAAGTATGTACATCATTGCCGTACTCACTCTCAACAGGTAAAATGTATTGAAGACCAACAATGTAAACAATAACGAACATTGGATTTATATGTAACTGGGAGGATGTTGTAATAAGCAAACTGACATATGCATAGACTAGTTGTAGATGTAGCATATTGTGACCTCTATATTCTTGTAATGCATATCTATAATGACCATCCGCTAAGTGATTGTGCTTTCAATATATTGTCACTTTGGTGGCAGAAGGCCTTTATTCAGTCCGACGAAGATGTGCCCTTATGTTTCTCAAGTGACTATAGCATCCCAAAGGCCGTTCTTCTCAAATTGCTGGACAAAATATGCTATGCGTTTGAAACCAGAAAGGCGTTAACTCATATCCATTAACAAAGAGTTAATGTCCTTCTAGCTGCCAGCAGACTATATGTGATATTATGTGTTTTACAGCGGACATGTAATGTATGCATGCATGATTGTCCTGTCTTGGATGATATGAAATAAAGTCTATATGTATACTCTTGGCAGCTTACATTTGTTCTAGTTTGTGATTTTCCTTTCGTTTGTTTCTGTATATTGATAGATTACATGTGATGTGTTTCCTGGAGACGTTTTGTGATTGTTTGTCCGAGGTTCTACCGTTTTCTTAATTTTTGATTTACAACAAATCTATTACAGAAATTGTTGGCCTGGCATAGATCTCCAAGAGGAGTGTGTGTGAGGGGGGGGGGGGGGGGGGCGTGGGATGGCATGTTTAACTAATAGTTGTAAGATTAATAAGCTTCAAATGAAACACAGTTAATTTCACATTGATTAAGGAATGGCGCTGGAGAGGCCAAAGCAAGGATGATAATGGTGATGATGATGATGATGAAGATGATGATGATGATGATGATGTTGATGGTAATAATGAGGAGGAGAAAGAGCCCTCAGAATGGTTTGGACGGGGGTATGCCGCTGAAGCCTCGAAACCATACCCATTTTTAAGGTTCATTTGTGGTATCTTTTCTCGAAGTAAAGTCCATTTATCACAATTGGTGGATTTGTTTTTCGTGAAAAGGTGACATTAGAGCGGCACATCCCTGTATGTCTTAATTTGTGAGTATACCCCCCCCCCCTCCAGGGGAAGGGAGGAGAAGGATTGTGGAGATAACGATGATGATGATAATTGTGATGATGACGAAGATGATGGCATGCAGGGCCAATGGTGATGAGTGACAGCAATAATAACCACGTGATCGCATATATTGACCAATGGCGTCCAAGGTATCGCCGCCGAAGCACGAGCTGCGATCGAAACACGTTTTACTGATCGTCCGCGTCTCTCTGGTTGGTTTTATCATCGCATTCGTAACAAATGCTTCAAGCAGTGACCAGTTTCCGCATGCCAGATATTAAGTGACAACCGCTACACCTCAGATTTCAGACAATTGGCGGGAAAAATCAATCACAAGACTGCAGAAAGCAGACGACATCCTGGATCCTTCCGTGTCGATTCTATGTAGAAAGCTATTGAGAATGTGACGATTTGATCATCGGCCAATTATGGCGAAACGTGAAATGCTCAAGTCTACGATCAACAATTTACCTGGATATAATTATATCGAATATGTGCAGACTGGTGCTCCAGATGGTGTAATAACCACATCTATAACACCCACGGTCCCCGCCGCCTCCACATCACACTTGTTATCTGATCAGCGCCAAATTTGTTGTTTCTTTTTCTTTCAGTCAGTCATTTTTTTATGATGAAAGGCTTTATTGAAATAAAATTAATAACTGACTTTTAACCACACCATTTAGTTGTATATCTATTCAATTACAGATAATCCCTGGTCATTGTTGTCTGCTATTGATGAAAGGAGAAGCAGAAACAGAATAAACGTAAAATCGGATTAAATTATAATGTACTGTGTACAGGGTAAAACAGCAAACCCTCTGAAGAGAAGGAGGAGGGCTATAGTTCCTCAAGTAAAGTTAGGAGGTAATATTTATTGCTTTCTAGACCTAATTTAACTGCCATTATCATCCAGTGACGAGCAGAGAAGGAGGTACAGATACACCGGGAAATGATGGCACCGTTAGGATCAATGGAAAAACAAATCATAATAAGAAAAGGGTCAACGTGGATTTTTTTTCTTCTTAGTACTTTATCCCGATATCATTTTTAATAATAGAATTAAGATTCTAGGTGAAGCTGATAACGATACGAGAACAATGGAAGGGTATTGCTTCTCATACGTGTCGAAAACTGAATTTGGTCATTTTCATCCTCAACCGGTTTCGGATGATTTCCTAAACGACCTCGAATTTCGACCTCGATTTTCTCGCGCTTTCATCATCGGAGTCAGGGAAGGCGGTACGAACACGCTCATCCAGTTTCTTCACCCCCATCCATCGATCGTTCGATCACCATGGGATATGACCTATGACCTGTACGATCGAGGGTCATGGCATTATCGAAATCGACGTCGAAAAAGATGTTTCAGTGCTTTGAGAGTATGGTGTATCTCAATAGGCAGATTAACTATCTGGGTTTTCTCGTCGCGCAACGACGTGTGCTCATTAAGATAGTCAAACAGATGTTTCCAAATATGAGATCAATTATTGTTGTGTGTAATTTTAATTCCAACCAGACGTACATAATTTTCAGCGCAAGCCTGTCAAACCCAAAAGCATACTCACATACTCATATTTCTGTCTCTTATCAGGTATTTGCCCTCCCCCATACTTGATCAGATAAAATTGTATCCATTATATTATATCCATGCCCTCCCACCCCCCCCCCCCCCTCTCTCTCTCTCTCTCTCTCTCTCTCTCTCTTTCTTTCTCTCTCTCTCTCTCTCTCTCTCTCTCTCTCTCTCTATCATTTACGCTCTCTTTTCACTCTGTCTCTCGTCTCTTTCTCTCTCATCTTCTCTTTCCCCCTTATCTACATCAATTTCCTGTTCATGCACACGTTCTCCTCCTCTTAACCTCTCGTTTTCCCTCTGTCTATATGTACCCCTCCACTATCTCTCTCGCTCTCTCTCTGTCTCTCCCCTATTTCCTATTAATCTTTTCTATCTTCCTTTCTTCTGCGTTCCTTTCGTTTTCATCTGAAGAACTTCTCAGATCGATTGACCTTTCCTTTTGTTCTGCTAAAAGCGATAGAATCGTGGAGCGGCATCCATTAATTTTATTTCGTCGATGACCATTTACCAACAGGCTTCATTAACCGTGTAAGAATTCTCTTTCTCTCTTTTGCTATTTCCTGCACTTTAAAGACTCGTTCAGATATCATGACGCGGCAAAATCGTGCCGTTTTTTAAGTTTTAATTTTGTTAATCTATTTTTTTAAGATAATCATCGTAACTGAGCGCAATGCGTTTCACAATTCTGATTTTTAAATCACAGACCAACGTTAATTTAGTTAAAGGCGGTGCTACTCACTAGTGGCAACATTGGGAGCCTTAAAACGCAATGGTATACGGCCAAAATATACGGAAGATTATAATCAAGACCTAAGCTATGATTATGAATCTTTAAACAAAAAATCACCCGGGGTATTTTGAAAGGGAGGGGCGGGGAGGGGCTATCGGCGAATTTGTCGACAAGCAGAAACAAAATGTGCCCTCTAAATTTCACATTCACTGACAGGGATAAAAGAAAACTTCTCAGATAAATTGTCCGATTATTATTGTAACAATCAAACAGAAATTCCTAATCTTTATGTAAACTAGTATATAGGACGAAAGCTTAAATAGGGACTGTCCCTCTAACGATGCCCCTGTGTCAGCCATCACCTTCCATTATCTCTTAAAAGAAACATCTAAATATAACCTGAAGAATATAAATAGATGAGTGTGTCACGCACAGTGGACTATCGCTCATCATGGAGTTACTAGCCATGTCCTCATTCATCTTTATGAAACTCACACCGTTGATGTTATTAACAAAATTGTGTCTTCCAAAACCCTACCGCTGCCGAGTCCATCAGCGAGGGCGCAATCTCTCTCTGTTGTACCACACGGCTCGAATGTCGTCTCCCGCTTGATTCGCACTCATGGGCGATAACAACTAATAGCTTCTGATGATGATCTTACCATTATCATGGGGGAGGGAGGGGGTGGGGTGGTTCTCGCTCATGGGCGATGACAGCCAACAACTTCTGATGATGATGAACATAACAATGGCACTACTGCATGGGCCCCATTTCACAAAACCTGTTATCAGTGACAAATGACAGGTTTTGTTATAAGCTAGCGAAATCCTTGCTTCTGATTGGTTATCAGCAGATTTGTCACAGATTTTTGTCGTTTTTTTTATTGAAAAAGGCCTTGTGAAACGAGTCCCTGGTCTAACGTGGCTACGACTTTGAGCCGAATTAGCTTTTCCTTCTCCGATTAGGAAGTATGAAACCCCGCGAAATTTGTATTAAATGAATGACTATACAGATCCTGGGTCATAAAGATTTTACATGTTCGTATGTTCAAATCAAATGCTATTAACAATTCTTCGAAAAATTGGATGGATGGTAGTCAAATCGTACAGTGTGCGGTGCGCTTAGTAGAGAAATTACCCCCCCCCCCCCCCCGCCCCATTGGGGCTATAACAATATGGCCCTTTAACATATTGTAATGTTTGATGGACAGTGAAAGTGTGATACATTAGATTCTAGAAGTCCTAGAACAGTACGTTGATACCACAGAGGGGTATCAAGGAGGAGTTTCATATCTTACGAAGATTTGGGGCTAAATGACGTCATCAATAGAATGTAGAGAGGACACTTGGATGAACTGAACAGCCAAATGTTTGGCAAATAAATCAGTTTTATTCAAAATGTTTTCTTGTAATCCATTACAATTAACAGTTCCCGCAGTAAACAAAGGATGCTGAAAGCATACTTCAAGACATGGAGAATATCCTTTCATCAAAACTGTACATTAGGCCTAAAAAAATAAAAAATAAAAAATTGTATTGCCCTTTAGGTGCCAGCACCTGGGTCCGTCGGTCGGTCGGTTATTTATTTTATTCTTAATTATTTTTTATGTTGCTTTTTATTCCTCTTTGGGCTTACATTCTTCAATTTTGAATGCTTCAATAAATATTTTTTTTTATTCATTTTTTTCAAAAAAAAAACGGTAAAAAAATAAAAAGATAAAATGCCGACCAAAGATTTTAAAATTTTTGGGTCGGTCTCAAAGGGCAATACAACAACTTGTTTTAAAGCCTTGTCATACTCATATACAGGCGTCCGTCCATCCTATACATATTCGTTTAACTTTCTTTCTATCCCTTCTTTCAGTTCAACAATTCTTTTTGAAGGGGGTAATTGTCCCCACCCGTTTCATTCTACTTCCAAATTGATCCTCTATTAGTGATGCGTACCCGCTACACCTGGCTTCCCATCGGGATATTGTTTATAAATCTATCATCATCATGTCTTTCATGTGGTTTATATTGGCGTAACTAAAGGGGACACAGGATCAACACGCCCCCTCCCCAATCGAATTTCCAAAAGGAGGTAATACAATAATAAAAGGGCACGCGGAGAGGGGGGGGGGGGGCAGGAAGGGAGAGAGAATGAAATGCTAGGACCCTCTCCCACCACAGTCTCCAGTTCTTATGAGTGGACTTGGTAATTCGCATAATATTACCGAATAAAACAGGCGTACCTCCCCCCCCCCCCCCCCCCTTCCCCCGGATGCCAGTACCCCCTAAACAGCTGGACTGACACTCCGTCACTCACCGCACAATCATTGCTAATTCAACTCAACAGAACGGCAGATTGATTATCAATGTTATGGGTGATGACAAGAATGTCAGTATTGAACATCATCTGTGTGACAATTACACTGCTGTTAATTAAAATAAATTTAAACGATTTTGATGCAGGAAAAATATTGATGAAAGGGGATACCTTTGTAATGGAATAGAAGGTCTAAGATAAATAGAAGGTCCGGAGGGGCGGGGGTGAGAAACAGCGAACATAAAGATTACGAAAGAAAGAAAGAGAGAGAGAGATAGAGAGAGAGAGAGAGAGAGAGGGGGGGGGGGGTGTCCTTTGTTGTTGTTGTTGTTGGGGTTTTTTTTGGTGGGGGGGGGGGGGGGAGGAGGAATCGAGGGCGGTATAATTATCATAAGGGTATAGAGACCGAACCAATAACCATATGAATATCGAGTTAGATGACAAAGAAGATGGGTTTGCATTAATATATAAATACTTTAATTTTGTTAAAGTGACTCTAAACGTTTCCTAAGAACAAAGATAAAAAATAAAGATATGAACTGTCCTCTGAATTTTCCCCACTTCATCGACATCTGTGTTATCCAACGCTAAATTATCTCATCTTATGTGAATTCATCATCTTGTTTGCCTAGTTTCCTGATAATATCATCACTCATTTTGTCTTTCTTTGCAACGCATGACCTGTGTTACTCTTTCTCTTCTCTTATGCCATTCTTTCTCACTTTTTCTGCTTTGCTATCTCCCCTTCTCTCTCTTCCTATCTTCTCCCTTTCTCTCTCCATATCTCCTCTCCCTATCTCTCTCCCTCCCTATCCTCCTCTCTCTCTCCCTATCTCTCTCTCACACACCTTCCATTTCTCCCTCTTCCCTATCTCCTTCCACCTCCCACCTGTCTTCATATCTATCTCTCCCCCTCTCTCTCTCTCTCTCTCTCTCCCTCCCCCTCTCTCTCTCTCTCTCTCTCTCTCTCTCACACACACCTTTTATTTCTCCATCCCTTCTTCCTCTTCTGTATCTCCTTCCACCTCCCTCCTTTCTTCATATCTATCTCTCCCTCTTTCTCTCTCCGTATCCCCACCCTGTCTTTCTATATTTCTCTCTCCTTATATTTACATACATGTATTTCCATATTAAAAGAAATCAATTTCCCACTGATCAAAAACAGACCACAAATAAAAATGTATTTCAAGTTTGTTTTCTGTTTTATTATAAAGACAAAAACAAAAGTATCATTCATAGATATGAATTTGTTAGTAAGTTATTATACCTATTAATTACAATATCATCTTAAAAATAACTGATAACATTCTATCAGTTTCTCAATTTTAGCTATACAATTTCAACATTCTCTTGATCACTTGTTTTAACTGTAAGAAAAATATCAACAGCCTTCTTCGTTATGCAATGTACACAGCGATCATTTTGTACATTTTGGCATTAGAATTCAAGTCTCTCATAAACTCGACTACATTGAGTGTCTGATACAAGTGCACATTACATTTGTGAACATTATTATAGGAAGGGTGTCAACAAATTAAAGATACAGCCATGTAGAGTGTTGTACAAGAATCTGTGGAGCTACACTGTACTTTCTAGAATAGCTCCCTCTATAGGCAGCCGTGAGAATAATCTCCAATCCAATCAGAGCTGTTGGGTGACGTGGAAGCTGAATAAGGACAATAACATGTTTCAAACAGGATTGTTGTCATCGTTGACTGATTCTATATTAATTACGCTTATCATTGTGCACACACAGAGTTTATAAGAAAACAACAAATACATGTATACTGACCCCATCTTACTGTTGCATAAAAAGTTAATCTAAGTTGATTTGAATGAAATCAATGTACATCCCTCAGTACTTGACCCAAATGTTGTTCTACTTGTACTTTTAAACAATCTGATATTTATCTTCAAATCGATGCAACTTTTGTACGTTACTGACAACCATATACATCTAGAGCAGAAATGCAAGCTGAAAATGACAAATTGTACTCAATAATGTAAAGTAAAATTCAACATCATATTTCAAAAGTTGATGACGTCTAAGCTACTTAAATCAGTTGTACCCGAAGGATTCAGCATTTCAGCAAGTCTGAGAGAAGTCTACAAGTGTCAAAGGTCAACTACTGGTTCATAAATACATTCTTTTCAACCAATTAACTAATCAACGTTGTATATGTGCTGACTGATACTTCATCATTACAGTTTGAATATTTCTGTTTAAACTACCGGTATAGACTAAATGTGCTTCAATACACTGTCATAGAAATCTTCCCCAGACAATTTCAATATTTCATGGCATTAACTTCTGACGATACAGAGGAGACCCACAAACATACATGTAAATCTTGATTATATAAGAGACTACAGAAACATTCACACATTTGATTTCCTGTACGTAGTCTTATGTCAAAATGAGCAATTTTCAGACATTTTTGAAGCCACATTACAGCTTCATGTACATTCTATCAACATCCTAATTATATCACTCAAGCGCTGAGCACATTTAAAGGCAACTTTAGGTTTCATACAAAAATAGAGATTCCCATTTGCTACACTTTGTGATCCCATTTACTTCACCCCCTAGACCCCTTTCATACTTTGAGCTTATCCATTAAATCTGTTATAACAAAGCATGAATTTATTGTAAATTGAGTTTAGTATAAAGTTCTTACTTATGCTATAAGATTATGGAAAGGATGCTTGTATTTCAAGATCAAGTTCACTGTTCAACTCTCTCCTTTAAGTTTAAGGAGAACTAGATCATTTGCAGGTTAGTTGCAGCTCTCATACTGATACATTGTAAGTATGAAAGGGGTGTGGAGTATGAAAGGGGTTTGGAGCACATCAAACGTTCAGTGTGTGGTCTAAAGGAGTTATCTTCACCACAATCCAAAAATAAAACCTGATCCTTATTAGGGTCTGGTCTGATTTATAGGGGTGCACTCTTGACAAACAGGGTTGAACTCTAGTATTTTGTTCATGACAAGTGAAACATTCACACTAGATCAGCATTACTGAGTTGAAGAATAAGTTCATCACACATAAAACATGCACCATAGCCTACCTTCCAGGAAACACGTTTTTATTAAATTTGAAACTGAAAAGCAATGTTTTAACAACATCTCCAAGATATAGACTACTGTACACCATCTCACTATCAGTCTGTTATATGAGAATTAAGGAGATATAGTCTATATACTTCAGATTCAGTTCAAAATATTTCAATGTGGGGGGGGGGGGGGGGTATTTTCAAGAACCCCTGCAGCCTAGAAGCAAGGCAACTATGGGAGTGTGGTCCTAAGTTTAATTGCCTTTCTCTGGTTTCGATTGAAGCCAATCATAAAGTTAAAGCAGTTTAACCCTCCTGATACCAAAATGCTCTACTTGTGACTTGGTCTCCATATTGTTAATGACACAATTGTCTCTTTGTTTGCATAAGTTGTTTATATCATACATTGATATCAAGGTAAATATATCACAAATGTACATGTATACCTACATGTGATGTGTTCAAAGACTTAAAAGAACTTGGAAATCCAAACTTCAAACAGTAAATTGAACAACTTCCATGCAATGGTTCATATACCTTTGATAATATATGATTGGACAATATCCTCAATTAAATATACTCATTGTGCTTAGTTTGTCTGATGCTTATGTTTTCATGTACTGGTAATCCGATGGCAAATGTGACAACTTCATTTGTATTAAGTGTGGTGACACACAACCCGTACCTCCCCCCCCCCCCCCCCCCTTCATCACTTGGCCAAACTTGATCAGATATCTATCACAAGAAAATGAATGATTGATACAGGCCTACATACTGTACAATGTTACTTCTTTAACCATTAACAAATGATGAGGGCATGTGAGATTGTAGCACCATGTCAAAACAATTTAACAAGCCTTTGTTATATCACTTTCGACACTCTCCCTCCCCCACCCCCCGCCCCACTAGGCCTTCATATTGAAATTCTAGAAAGGAATTGTGCAAATTAAAATTCTCTGGTTCTAGACTCAATTAATTGTTCCAATGTGCCTGTCTGACGTAGCAATATTCACACTAGATGACTTATTCTCTGAATTGAGAACACATTTAATTTTAAGATCCAACAGGGTTAACATGAACAAGGTACCCCGAAACAGACAGCCTCCTTATTCATTCATTTTTGGCAACATTTATTGGAGACAGGAAAAATGTCTCACAATCTATACACATGACAAATAACCCTCTTGTTACAAAATCTCTTAGTCACTACTACATGCTACAATTGTGTGTGCTTACATACAGTGATATCGTTGCAAGAAAAACAAGTGTGCATACTACTGTATATATCTGAGTGAGTGAGTTGTCACTTGAAAGGTTCTTTTCTTCAATTAGGTATTTCCCTATGGCCTCATAAGGGATGATCATACTAATCACACGAGCCTTCTCTAAAAACCTTGCAAATGTTTTGTTATTCAGAGACGTATCTCTCGGAGAAGGCTTACCGTTTCGTACAAAAATACCCTGTAACACGCATCAACATAAATCTTGGCATTTTGGTCTGCACTTTACAAGGACACGATCGTGGCACAAAGTCAAAGCTATTACTAAATGAGCTGCAATACTGTTATATCTAAACTCTGACTGTCGAATAACACTAACCGACCTGGTTAATAGCACCGGTGTTTCATAGTTCCTTTGCTCAAAATGGCAAAGAAAGACTCTACAAATTCATCCAATATGACTAAAAAGTTTTGAGATTTGATGATTAAAAATTCATCTGCATACATGTACAAGCATCCATACTGAACATTATAGAGAGTTAACATTTTAAAATTGTTTTCACATGATTATTTTGATTTAAAATTGTTAAATCTTGAATGAGTTAAAATGTGAATCAACTTTTTTTGTGCTTTCTTGAATGAAAATTTGAACATTAATATTGTAATGTGCCTGACAGAAAAATATCAACTCAAACTTTGGTCAAATGTTTGAAGTATAAAGATAATAGAAATAAAAGAGAAGTTGGGAAATATCACTATTAAAAAACAGTTGAGACAATTTACAGAATAATTTGTTTGGTACCAACATACATGTACATGTTGTCAATAGAAGGTAGAGCTCATGCCTACATCAAGAAATTAATTCTGCTGTTCACATCCTTCTGGGAGGCACATGACAAAAATCAATGACCATTCCTTGTCATACGTGACACATGAATAGATTCACAACTCAACAAGTCTTAACAGTAAAATAAGATTTAAATTACACTAAAACTCTTTAAAAGAAACAACATTTACAATTTCTTACATTTCCTTCCTTCAAATTAAAAGAGAATCACTTTCTGATATTGCAGGAAATAGCCATCAAAATGTTTTAATTTCTTGCTTACAGTTTTATCTCATTTTCAATTTCTTACGTTTCCTTCCTCAAAATTAAAAGAGAAAAATTCTCCAATATTGCAGGAAATAGTTTTAAAGTTTTATCTTTTCGTGCTTAAAGTTTTATATCATTTTCAAAGAAGGTACAGATGACGTAAACATGATTATTGACATGAATAAAAGCAAAGATATGTTTCTACGATAAGTCTATGATACATACATCTATGAAAGATAATCTCTTCAAATATACCTCAACATATATACACAATAAAGAAATGCCTCTTAGTCTTGCCGAGCTAGGGACTATTCATTATCCCCTTGCCCTACAAGAAAAAATCTATACAGTCATAAATACATGTATACAGTATGTTTACAAAAATACACACAGTGAAGAAAAACATCCATCTTACAATATTGCGGGATTAAAATTCGTATTTGTACAGACACATACATCCGATGGCTAAACCTAATTATACAGTACATATCACAATGAAAAACAGGTGTCGTAAAAAGGAATTAGTTCCTTGAATATTTCTTTTAACTTCTTACAGCCTACAGGGATGAATGGTGATGACAATAATTTAATATAAGTGGGATGTACATGTATATAACAGCTCATTAATCTTGCATCTTTCAGGATTAAGTACATGCAAATACGACAACCATATCATCTACAAAGTCAATCAATCATATTTATATCTTAAATAATGAGGATTAAAAAAAATAAAAAAAATAAAATGGCTTCCCCTATATCACAAATTTGGTTTTTTGTATCAACGATCAAAATGTACTTACTTTTCAGTGGCACATATAATATATTAAATTGCTAAGGAGGAGAAGGAGGGAGTGAAAAAGGGTGAGAGAGGGAAAATAGAGAATGAAAAATACAGAATGAAAAAGACAGATTTTGAGAGGATTAGAGAAGTACATGTAGATGGAAAACCATGGTCCAAACACAACCTCCAAGAACCCCAAATTGCTCATTACAATACCAGGCATCTCCGTCTAGTTAAAGAATAGATAGAGAGGTAAATATAATATCTGATTTCCAACATTTTTAACAGAAAAGTAGTTTTCACATGAGAGCATATAACCTGTACCTAATCTCTGCATCGATCCTACTCAGCCCCATGGTATTGGGATCAGGTGGGGAACACATTCAAAATGGCTTCCCTAGCAACAGGGGGCAGGAAGACGGTCGTTAGCAACCATGTCGCCTGTTTCCTCCTTGATTAGAGCAAAGAAATTAGCCCGTCTGTGGGGGATTTCCTAACCCTCTAACTCTTCATAACAACTTCATTTTACATTCAATCCTATACTACCCTAGAATTGTATCTGTTCAATCAGAGTACCGGTAGGGAGAATAGATGGGTTCTTCTTTTAATATATAAGCCATCTGGTAAAATTGTAACCTGTTAATTAAGGACCAGTTCACTACAGTCGAACCTGTCTATAGCCCAATGGAAACACAAAAAGTGGGCTTCGTAGAAAGGTTTCTTAATAGTACATGCTTCAATGAGATATCATGTTCAAGAGAAACAAAAATGTGGTCTTTGCGGACAGGTGGTCACTAAAGCAGGTTTGACTGTACATCTATTTAGACATTCTACATGAGTTCCAATGCTAATAGTATTGTGATGTATTGCTACGGTCACCGGTAATCTCCCTTTCTGTACAAAGATTACCTGCTTATAAAGGCCAGTTTGCTGACACATTTAAAATGTATTCAAATACTAGTCTGGGATTGCGAAGTACCTCTAGATACAGACGCAGTTAGGAGATTGGATGGATTGGAAACAGCTAAATTGTAAAACCCATTTAGCAAAAACATTACATGATACATTAAATTATCAAAAATGACTGGAAATATGAAAATGAATACATAATCAAACATATTATCTGGCTAAATTGTAAAAGAAAAAGAAATTATGAATCGCTAGCAATTGACCTCAAATAGTACATCTTCCTTCAATTTATAAACCATCTGATGTTATCTGTGTAGTAAATGATATCCTGTTTCTATTAATGGACAATTAGCAACCGTCCGCCAGACTTTGTTTCCTTCTATTTGTTTTTAATTACATGCATCATGCTTGGCAAGTAGGCCGGTATGCCTGATGTGTTGCAACGCTGATTGTAAGTAGCTTCTACCCATAGGGTACTGAATCCTCGTATCCCCAAAGGGCCCCTCGGTTTCCCTATGTAATGGATTAATGTAGAAAGATCACATGATATTGACAGTTAGATTAATAACCACAAAAGTCAAACACAAAGTGAAATTCTTATTTCTTACATCTTCTGAAGTTCATTGAAATACCTTTAAAAAATACAGCTCTTAGTCATTGCGAATATCCTGCTGTGGTCGATTCATTCAAATGGAAAATGAATGAAACAATGGCAATATCTTTTTGGATTGAATTAATCTTAATCATTTTGTTTGAAACTTCCAAAGCCCTTTTTTGTCTACAACATTTATAATACCGGGACCTGTTAAGCTATGAACAATTCAGCAATAGCAGACCTTCAAAATGATGATGTATGTAAGCCTGAATCTGATGACCGGGGTAATATATCTGTAAAGCGCTTAGGCACATGGTTGTATCGATGTAGTGGGCGCTATATAAAAGCGGAATATTATTATTATTACTTAAGCATCTGCTGAGAGCCAGAAGGGCGTTATCTCTTTGTAAACATAGATGGAATAATGCCCTACTGGTACTAAACAATCATTAACTATACCGTACTTCTCATTGGCCACACACATCATTAGTTTCTATAACAGACATTGAACTGTGCATGGCCTGGGAGACTCTTGTGAGTTGGAAAGTGAAAGAAATTAATAAGGGAGTGTTTAAGTATCAACAATGATCTTAATTGTTAAAATGAAACATAATGTTTCATTATGTAGTCCATAGGCCTACTGTTTATAAAGCGCTTCATCCGCAGAGAACTAGAAAGGCACATACCTGATGATAGTTTGTCACTTCACTTTCGGGTAAAGCTATTTCGCCTTTAAGCAGATGAAGTAATCATATACAGTGATAAAGATAACATGGTTCATTACTTGTCAAATCCAAGATTGATGAATTACCGTATAGACTCAAACAAAGGAAATAGAACTAACAAGAGGCGCTAATAATACATCACCATCTGTTGAGAACAAGAAGGAAATAAACTACATGTACATGACTGAGTTAACATACGTGTAGCTCTCAGAAATAGTAGTTGTTTGATGACTGATTTATATGTGATTCATTACTATTAATAGTAAATGTATAAGAAATTGTTCAAACTTACACTGAAATGCTATTGTTTGTAACATTAACAGATTCATATCAGAAAAGAAATCACAATAACCCGAATACTACATTTCATCTGCTCAGATTCAGAAGGGCGTTAGGTACATATAGATTGAGTTAATGCCCTTTTGGCTCTTAACACACTACACTAGGTACTAGGTATAGTACCATCTTCATCAAATCAAAATGATTTATTCAGAATAATTGTAGGTTATAATGTAATGAGATATGATTTATGGGATGGGAGATGGTTGTGAAAACCACAATACCAGGAAGTATATGTGGTGTACTAGAGAGAATCAGGTCTTTGCTTATTCAACATGGGTTGAGGTTTATAAAAACAGTCGGAAGGTATAAAGGAAAGACATATATAGAGGTAGAGAGAGAGAGAGAGGGGGGGGGGGAGAGAGAGAGAGAGGGGGGGAGAGAGAGAACGAGAGATAGAGAGAGAGGAAGAGAGACAGACGGACAGACAGACAAAGACAGAGAGAGGCAGAAAGAGATAGAGAGACAGAGAGAAGATGAGCAAATACCTGAAAGTGGCTCAAGAGACAAACTTGAAAGTGAAGATAAATGATCGCAAGAAATTTGTGGTGAAGTTTCTCATTTCCCTGATACATGTGCCTTGCTCAAAGCTTGATCACATTCCTACCAGCATGTTTAGTTAGAAAGCACTTGGGAATACGGCCTAGTGTGAACCCTCCACTGTCAACTCAAGGCATCTATGGCTGGGCCTCACAGAGGGGTGGGTATTCCTATGGGTAAACATTATGCATGCTGTGGGTGCAAGGAGCATCACAAACTACACAGACACATAAAGGCTCAACATCCATGAATAGTCTCCACTCATTACTAGGTTAATGGCTAAGACAACCATGAAAGTGGCAAGCGAACCACTCTAGAATTGTGCTTCTAAATGCGAACCATTTTGTCGTTATGCTGGGCATTTTTGACAGAAAGTGTCTTGCATTTGAAATGCAAATGTAGGCCTATATTGCATCTCATCTTGTACTGTCTCTCTTTCAATCCACAATACCATGACATTCTTAGTCTATGATACATGTAGGCCGGCATAATGCCCTATGGTTTTTTCCCGTTGATCAGTATTGTGTGTACTTTGCCACTTGTCAAAATGACATTAGAATCAGAATTAGACATGTCATAACAAGCTCGTAAAGATATGATTATCTGCCACTGATGTGTGACATTGCGGTTGATTTAACAAGGTAATCTAATAATTAACCAAATGAGTTAACTGAATTGTCTGATCACAATTTATTAATATAATACGATATGATATGAGTCTAATCAATTGAATTCAGGGACAAAAATAACGGGCAGTATTACAGGCATCCTAAGACCTATATAACCTTGTCTTTACGTTTGTTTACAACGCTATTGGAGATAACAGATTTAAATATTTCAAAATCAATTTCCAACCAATTTAGGGGACAAGGGAAACATGGTGAGTGCTAATTTCCATGGCAAAACGATGACACCTTCAGTGACAAACATTTATTTGAAGGGCAGAGATGAAATGAAAGAGTTGGCAGAGGCTTCGCACCTCAGGTCAAGGCCCTATGGGTATGCCAACACAGATTGTATTGAATGGGACTAACAATGGACATAGCACCTTGTCTGTTCCAAAACAAACAAGATACAATGTACTACCCAACCTACATGTACAAGGCAATGAGTTGGTGAAAGTTAAAGGGACACGTCATCATTGCTTTTTAAGTCTAATTCAGGGAGATGGGAGAGAATAAACAAGATACAATGTACTACATGTAGCCAACCTACAAAGCAAGTTGGTGAAAGTTAAAGGGACGCGTCATCATTGCTTTGGTACAGCCAAGGAGTTACTCCTTGTTACAGCTGATATTTTGCACTTTTAGGGGAAAGATTTTCATTTTTTTTATTTTTTTATTTCTTTTTGTTTTTTGTTTTTATCTTGACCTAAAGGAACCTTTCAAGTTTCCTGGTACCTTGAATTGACTTCAAAAGGGTGCAGGGGGCATTCATCCCTAGTAAGAGCTCCATGAAGCAACTTCAAATTCTTAAATTTCCTATATTATTATACCTTGAAATGACCCACCTACCCTGTTTGTTCAACTGTTCTTTCAGTATTGGTGCACAATGTTTCTGCATAAGAAACAGGATAAACAGAATGTTAAGAATGGCCAAAATTAGCGGATTCAGGGAAAAAATGACATGCCTGTGAAATGGCATCTTGTACCTAACAAAGGTGCAGTGTCCTCTCAAACAACACTCCTACTATACTACCCTCACATGAAATATGGTTAGGACATGAAACCAGTTATATGATTTATTTGATACATAACAACCTATTTTAATTAATGGTTTCTAAATGAAGCTTGTTATGCTATTGTTCATATAAATTGTACAGACTTGTGTAGATCTTAAGCATCGTAAGTCTGTCTTGTTATGATTAAAGATATTCATAGGTGTATTTTATGCTCAGTTTCCATGTATCACAATTCAACTGGCTGTATTTACGATCAAATTACAGACAATTAACATTAATAATGAAAAAAAAATAAAATGAAGTGATTATTTATTAAAATGATCACTGTAATTAACACAAATTATCAGTATTGTATCAGCAATCTATTTGATGAAGTGCAAATATTATACTACACTCATCTGATCTCCCATCCTGCCAAAACAAACAGATGCTCAAACTATGTCAACGTAACGCCTAATTTACCCTTTAATGTGAATATGACACAGAGTCGTGTATTAGGATTCAAGTGCTACCATTTGAGAGTGCACGCGAGTATGGAATTCCTATCTCGCTAGCTAGCCAGCTACTCATCACATATTTTCTTTCCATCTCCTATCTGAGGGCAGCCCCTAAAACCCGGGTCTGCAGAGCCGATCAAACGAGTCCCCGCAGGAGTGTGTGTAATTTGTACGCCAGGGATCGTAGCAATAATACCAGTATCAACATCTCCCCCCCCCCCCCCCCCCCCCCTCTCTCTCTCTCTCTATCCATCTCAGAATGACTCGTATCATGAGGCCTGTCCTCACTAGCTCGAGATTGCCAAATATCCCGCTATTTGAACTATCCCGATCGCAAACTATCTAGCTAATTTGCGTCTTCATCAGCCCCAAGTTGCAATTAGCGGGGTATTTGGTCGGAATTATCATCCTAAGATATCTTGGGATAGTTTGCAAAATATCCAGCTATTTGTCCGGTGCGTCCTCACCAGACCGAACACTTGCACTATGCGCGAACGCTGAGCAAAATATCTCGAGCTGATGAAGACGTGATTTGTAACTTCGGGATTATTTCCCAAATCAGAAATAGCAGGCTATTTGGCAATCGCAAGATAGTGAAGAAAGGCCTATTGAGCTAGCATGGATGGAAGCAATCATGTTGATTTTAAGCATGCGTTCATGCAATCAGCCCCCTTGAATATTACCCTTGTATGGTCCATCGGTTCGTTGTTATATCCCCTCAAACGTGATACAAATTGAATTCATTTAGAAACCTAAATTTGCTCGACCGTATAAAACAATCTAATTGCCTCTATGTACACAGGGAGTTGTAATATTTGATGTTCTTTGTCTAGATAAGTTCACTTATGCAGAGAGGAGCACCGGCCATAGAATCAGTATAAACAATGCAATCTACATGTACATGTATATCACACAAGAGACTTGCAATTTCTTTCTTTGTTTTAATTTTTTGTTAAACATTGGTTATAATTCCTCTCTCTTTGCCTATATTTCATATTTTATATTTAAATTCTACATTAATATCCTTCATGAGTGAGCAGCTTACATTCTCAATTGGATGATTGTATCCTTAGAGGGGTAGGCCTAAGATATTGACAGGAAATTCAAAAATATGTGCTCTACATCCAATCCCTCATTCTCCCTTCATTGTACCACTGCAAGATCAATAGGCCATGTTTACATTAATTCATACACAGCAAGTTTGTTACAGTCATTACTATCATGCCAAGTTTGGGCGTACACACCCATTTATACATCATGTCTGATGCATGTAGGTTAACTGCCATCTATGGCAATGCACTACTGAACAAAGATATGTGATCTTGATGCAGTCAGCTAGCTAGCTAGCATGTAGACTTGGCCCACACACTAGCCCTGTGTTCACACTACCGGGATTCATTGTGTAGCTAGACAATATTCGTACAGCCACATGAAATTATGTATGACAGTCGTATAAAGAAACGTAGAACATTGAAACACTTGTTTGAGCATTGCTTTGAACAAAAACTTGGCAACGAATCAGCATCCCATGCACTCCAGACTGAACGTTGTATCATATGATAATCGTATAACTGGGCGGGGCTAATAATCGTGAGTGCACACATATGATTAACCAGCTGTCGCCTCAATTGACCCCTTCAAAACTGTTTCTTTATAATAACAACAATAACAATAATAATAATAATATTTTTGCTTATATAGTTTCAAAGCGCTTTACCCAGGTCATCAGATTCTGGCTTGCCAGCACTCAATGTATGCACTTTCTCCACTCGAGTTCCACTACGACATGTATTTCCCTGATGTTGTTTTCTACTTTGTTCACCTCGATGATGCTTATACAACGTTTCTTTATATGATTTTCAAATACATTTCCTACAGTCACAGTGTGAACACCATCAAGGCTAGGGTTGGGAAGCTCTACTTATCACAGGCCATGATCAACACTAAACAACCCATTAGTTGACCTCAATAAAAGAACCACAATCTTTTCTCATCAAGGAAACTGGCTTGCTTGGAGACTGATCAAATGCATAATTCTGATCAGAAACTTGACATGTGATCTGAGATAAACCACAGCCTTGAACTACTGCCAATATATCACAACATCCCTCAGCTGCTGAGCAAGAGATAGAAGGGCGTTAAATGCCCTCCTGGCTCCCAAGTCCCAATATATAATATATATAGTTCAAAAGATATTCTTTTATGCAGTCAGCAGCCTGCCGAGTAAGAGATACACGTAGAAGGGCGTTATTGCTCTCAAATAGTTATTAAATGCCCTCCTGGCTCCCAATTCCTGATAGATGAAATATAGACCTGCCGTTCAAAAGATATTCTCTTAATATGAAATCAGCATACAATCATTTGCAGTTGATAATAGCAATGATATGTAGATCTAATGTAATATGTATGCACATGACAGCTGACTTTAATTTCACATAGACCTATACTGTTTATGAATACAAAAACAAGCAACAAATCCCAAGTGTGAATACGAGTTAGCCTACTTCTGTATGTTTTGCTGTATTACTTCAGTGTTATCTTCATGAGTTAACTTACTGTAAATTAGAAATGCAATGATAATCTAGATGGCATTAAACCATTGAATGAAATATATGATGGGTAAATTTTAAGAAAAACCATTGGAAATGCGTATTCAAAGAAAATTAAGACTTTTATAACTACACATATAGACTCTAAAACCGAGGTAACAAATTAATTCACCTTTTTAATCTCTCTGCTACAAATGAGGCAATGTTGCTGGTAGTCTGAAGGTGAGACTACCAAGTCACTTGACCAAGACAGTGGCCTCCGAGGCAGGCAAGCGGAGGCGCTACGCGACACTCCCGCCCGCGATACCTCGTCCCGTTCCGTGAAAATTAATGACGCTTCCTGGAGCAAATGACTGACACATTAGAGCGGACAGGGAAGCTTGTGAGATAACCTCTTGATTAGTTTAATTAAATCTTTCATCATTCAGCCAGCTGCAAATCAGTTCCTATCTCTTGCGATGGACGGACGGACGGACGGACGAATGGATGACCCCCCCCCTGGATAGAATGGGACTGGCCATGGTCTGAATGTCGTCTGCTAGGAGAATGCAGTCAACAACCTACAGTAGGGCAATTCCATGAATGTTCTAGTATGGGATATCGAGGCATTTTCTAGCCTAGAGAAATGACTTGAGCAATTATTTCATTAAAAATTAGGAATATCTCCTAATCGACCACTGATCATTATGGCACTTTCATAGTGATGATTGCCTATAAATATATTTCCATCTACCGGTAGGTATTTATCAATTCACTGTTTACATGCCTAGGAGTCTGCAAATGATAGTCATCATGTCTTCTTTTCCCTTCTATTATTGCATTGCCTGGTAGCAAAAAGATATCAACCATTAAAAGGACAAGTCAACATTCTATTCCATGTTATAGTCAGAATGTATCATCTGCTTCAAGTCATAATACCATTTAAAACTCATATCATTTATATTGTCTCTCAGGAGAAGTTGCGATCCCTAAATAGTTTATTCCATCTTTAAAGCCCCACTGTACTACTTAAAGATAATTGCCCCCTCTATAGGGCAAACATTGCCTAATCGGTGCCTGTTAGTCCCCCATGATCCCCTTTTTCTTATGTTAATTGAGAGCTGATTTGATGAGATAACCACGTGTCAGTGACCTTGCAGGGAGGTCTAATCCCCCTTGGCCAAACTAATGCAGACGGGCTTTAACATGTACATTGAGCGTCTACATGAACCAGGCACAGAGTTGGGTTATTCCGTTCAATCTCAGATGTCATCAACACCCTGATCTATTCTGACATTTTAAAAAGAAATCCAGAGATTTCCTGCTAGGCTTTTAGAATGTAAATCTGGCAAGAAATACCATGCTACAGGCTGTCGTAGGTTCAGGTGAGAAACAAGGCCGCTAGCTCTGACGTAAACTCCTCATCATATATGCATGCCCTATAGAATTATGAGGCTTCTAATACCACTGATATACTTCTTAGAATACAAATATACTTAACGTGTTGAACTCAATGTTACCTGCAATATGTAAATGTTCAGTCACTGGACCTACATTCAACTTTACTCTTTACATTCGTTCATTAAATGCTGGTGTAAATTACATGGAAAGAAATTTCCATAAAGATAATTTAATTTGCGATACGTTGCACGACAGTTTTCCCTTAGAACATCATAGATGCATTTCACCATTCGTGTTCAACATTAGAGTATATTTAAAGGGAGCTGGTGGGCTTGCTTTTGATGCATTTTCTGAAGAAAACCTTGATATTTTACCCATGTACACTGAACACATACATGTATTTCAGTCATCAAAGACAATAATAGACTTAATCTGAAATCTCAGCTCTTAGAATCACAGACCACTGAGACTCCCCATGACGTACGTACAATGGACGGACAGGTTCTGCATCGATCTAGATGTAGGAAACTAAAATAGAATGCTAACACATTAATAATTCATGGCATATACTGGCAGCATATGTTTACCGTTTCAGTATTCTGTCCCTCTTGTATTCGCGACTAAGTCCCTCTCAGCTACGTGACACACTTTTCAATTTTAAT
This sequence comes from Strongylocentrotus droebachiensis, assembly GCA_035222895.1. Taxonomy (NCBI): domain Eukaryota; kingdom Metazoa; phylum Echinodermata; class Echinoidea; order Camarodonta; family Strongylocentrotidae; genus Strongylocentrotus; species Strongylocentrotus droebachiensis. Next base: position 32,924 of record JAVYIG010011740.1, on the reverse strand, counting down.
AAAACAAGATATTGTTAAAAACAACACTATTTCCTGCTATCGCATTATGTATCTGATCGATGACTGAAAAATAAAAGAACCCAAAACAAGTGGGGAAGGTGAAAGACACCTGCACGCAGGGAAACAATATTTATAACCAGTAACAGCTACATCTAGGTCAGGTACGCCAATACTACTACTTATAATTCTAAAACAGGATTATTCCAGATATCACAAACTGTGCAGCGATAATGCAAGTTAATAACCAGTCTGGCAAAAAGCCCTGGAAATGTAAATCTTGTTGCCAGAGTTATCCACCCCTACTGAAATAAACCAATTTAAAACTTATATGTTTGAAAGAATAGTAGGTGAGTTTAGGAAGATGTTCTGACATTAAGTGTGTATTAAGTACATGCTGGCTGCCGAGAGGTAGAAGGGATTTATTTAACACACAATTAGCACCCTTCTGGCTCCAAACAAAGGAAACACATTTTGTTGGAATTTGAATTATTCATAACTTTCTTGCCTAACTTTAGGGAAACAAGATTCTACGTTTTTAATTAACTATTAAAATCAGGGGTAAACATCCAATGAAAAGAACCAATTCTTTAGTTGCCATGGAAACCCCTTCAGGCAATGATCTGTTGTTGATAGATTGATGAATACGATCTATCTCACCATCAATACAGTAATCCTAATCAGGTTTGAGGGTTAAATCCATTCTTTTCAATAGCATCTAATATCCTATATTCTGTTCATATCAGCGCGGCTTTGGAGAGAAAATCTAATCTTTTCAATATTCTGTTCATATTATTGGGGGTTTGAGGTTAAATCCTTTTCTTTCAATACAGGGATTAAAAGACAGCTGTAACCTACAATGGATCTCATATCCGACTCTTAAAATTTTAAATCCTTTCTCTGTCAACTGAAATATAATGCCATATTGCTAATCCACCAGAAGAAGTGTTTCATCTGTTGAGAGTCAAAACGGCGGTATACCAGTAAATCCTATCTGCTGTAACAAAGTTGTAATGCCCTTTTGGCCCTCAACGTACAATGTGTGTAGATACCTTCAGACACGTGAATATATTTTGTACATACACACAAGACCTGGTTTATGAAAATATAAATTCATAATGAACTCTAAACTGAAATACCTACATGTATGAACATTTTAAAGATTTTTTTTTAATCCGTATAAAATTGCCCCTTTCCACCCAAGTTTCCAACTGCAGTTCTAATTATCATGTTACTAGTTTAATGAATTAGTCTGAATTTGGGAGGGAACACTATCATTATCTCCTGCAACCAATCAAAATATCCCATTTTGCCACCTGACTATAAGCTTCTGTAATGAGCACTAGATAATGGTATGACTTGAATGAACAGGAGCAATGGAAACTCAACAACAATACATGGTGAAATTGAGTTCTGTTCAGCCATGAATTACTGCACTAATGAGATCTTTTACAAGGACACAGCATTCCCCAAGACAAAGGGACAATATATGAAGAATAGCTTCAAACAAAGACACCGTCAGACCTTTTGTCTTGTACCAATCATAGGGTATTACATGGTTGACTAGGTATTGATAAATGAAACAAAACTTTGGAGAGCGATATTGGGAGTTGCATTTTTAATGGCTTCACGACTTTGCCTCTCCCTTGGAGGCTTTGGAGCTCTAAAAATTAATATCCGTCCATCAAAATCCTGGTAGATTGAACACACAAATACCCATCATTAATGTATAGAGGTTAGGATAAGGGCAGTCCTGAAGAAAGTTGGGATAGGTTTAGCGTTAGTGATATTAAAGGATATTAAAATTGAAATTCACAAATATGAAAAAAGTTAAAATACAGGGGAAGCCATGTTTACTCCAATTACAATCTTAAGATTGATTGATTCTTGACTTCTTAAGAAAGATTATTGTAAAGCCAGAAACATTCAGGTGCATGACATCTTTGCAAATTTTGCGAGTGGCTAAGATTCATGCGGCAAAATAATAAAATCACAATTGAAATATTAAAATCTCAACTTGCGCCATTTGTGACAGTTTTTAAAAATTCATGAAAGTTTCCAGCTTTACAGAATAAGATTGATCTTACTAGAAATCATAGAAATGCCTTGACGTACAGTAGGCTGTTCTGCATCATACACATATTACAGAGGGAATCACAATAGGGCTCTTTTATAAAATATTATACAAGTGCTAAAACAAAAACATATTGACACACACACATACAGCAACATACAAACATAAAAAAGTAAAAACACATAAAAGCCGATAACAAACAAGACAGTGAGAGAAATACACATGCCAAGATCCACACTTCAGCATGTTTATAAAAAAGAATGTTCAGCAAAAAAACAAAAACTTAAAATCGAAGACATCTTGAAAGCGATGCTGACAAATCCTGATGATTATAGCGATGGATTCCAAGGCATACTGTATATATCCTGCTAGCGAATGTTGAGTTGCTTGTATTGATCCTCAGAGGAAAAAGCACACGGAAAGCAGCATTTCATTTACTGGGTGGTTGATGCATTCTGATTCCAAAACAAACATTTCCCCGACATCAATAAGAAACAAAAATGAAAGCTTTCTTCTTGCAAAATGTGCCCTTGGATGCAAAAAAATGCTTTCAGCGTAGACAGCGAGTGCACCATTTGATCCATGCAGTATGCAGTATAGAGAGAGAGGTGAAATACAAAGAGTTTGGCAATCGTTGAGTAATCACTGTGCAGTTGAATCTAGAGCTGAATCCAGCCAAGTTGTTCATGTTATGAAAACTGCAATTTACTTGTATGTTATAGAGATTCATTGCATTTAAATTAAACCTGTATCAATCCAAATAAATCAATCTTTCATTCTCGAGATAACATTTTTTATTTGCAATAAATCCGTTTTCCAGTTTCCAATTTCCAAGCATGATTCATTATTTTTTCTCTCTTCATCGATCAAGAGAGATATTGTACAACATTTGATGGGGTCATAGGATTCCTCCTGCCATTTTGGATAAATGAGTTACAAATGCAGCTCTCCATCTTCTAATAATCATCACATTATGTTGTCTTTGTTTCTTGTCTAGATTAAATACATTTGATATAGTTTCAAAATGCTAAGTATTAGTTCACACACCCCACAATTCATATCCATAAGGCTTTCCCTCCATTGCTTTCTTCCTCAATGGTCACATGATGTCCACAAGCTTACGAGAGGCCACTATCCGATCATCCCCTCTTCAGACCGGTGCCACATCTCTCATCCTGCACCCCTGAGATCCTGAGTGGAGGAACATGTCTAAGAATTGATCACAATCTCTCAAATCCCCCAGCGTCCCCAGGAATACTCGCCACTCACAATCGTCATGATCATTCACGAACCGCTGCATCTCACATCCTTCTTGGACGTCAAAGGGCGATGGTTTCACGGATGGACAGAAGGGTTGAAACGGATGGATGGATTGACTGATGAGATGACTGGTGGAGGATGTTGACCGGAGGATGGCATGTTACCATGGTGATGATGATGGCATCTTTCTTGGCTTCGTTGTTTTTTGAGTTGCATTTTGTTTGCATCAGGAAATCCATGGGTGTGACTCTTTTGGAAGACTGAGAGAATCAAGAAAAGAGAAAAAACAAAAGAGAGTGAATAAATGCACAAAGTTTGCTATTCATTTGATGAAAATGACATTATATAAAAGGAACTTGTTCTTTAATTAAAAGACAAATTATCTGCTGATATCGAAAAGGACATCAAGTCATTATTGAACAAAGATATAACACCCTTCTGGCTCTCAACAAACAATATGCAATGTAATAATCTAAATTGATTATAAAATGCACTGAAATCCTTTACCTAATATGAAACTTCGTGAAGGGTAAAAGGCAGAATTGATATTAAGCATTTCCATGCATTACAGAAGTCCCTAACACAAGGAAGTAATAAAACCTTCAAGAATTTGAAAAATAATAAGGGTGGACATTTGTCGAATTCTCAAGATTCTTTATTTCAAATGACAGGAAATGATAAGAAAACATTAATTAAAGTCAGATGTAATCAATAAAGCATTTCCTGACGATACCATTATCAGTCAAGTTCACAGACTTCCACCCAAAGGATGATAAGATCAAATGACCCTAATGATCTTTGTCCAAACATAGACTTGAGATCAGTCTCCCTGTTCTGTGACCTCTTATCATACTGCATGGCTCAATATGTTTATCTTTATCTCTCTCTCTCTCTCTCCCTCCCCCCCTCTCTCTCTCTCTCTCTCTCTCTCTCTCTCACACACTCTCTATCTATCTCGCTCTTCTCTGTTTTTATTCTTGTCCCCTGCATATGTATCCCCCCTCCCTCTCACCTTTCCATTTACCTGTATACCACTTTGCATCAGCCGATTACATTACCTTCAAAAGGTAATTACACCACAAACACAAACATCCATTCAACAATAAAAGTCCATCAATTGCTGCATTGGGAGCATCAGAAGATTACACTAGAGTATGTTTGTCTGGTTACATCTAAGCCATTTATGATACACAACATACAGCAAGCCAATCATACTCAAGGATGAATGAGACATGAATTAGTATTAGAAAAGGTTACTATAAACTATAAACCCTATGCTGAGGTGGCAAACAAGAAACTATGAGGTTCAAACAAAGATTCAAGATTGAAATCTCACTCTTTTTTTTAGCCTGTTTAAAAGTGAATTATATTTAACTTGACTTGAATCATTGTGACTGAAATCAAATTTATATTTTGATTCAGTCCCACATCAAACTGAGGTTCTCATCACAGTTGATGTTATATCATATCTCACGGTAATCATAATCATATCAGTGTACATTATGTGAACAGCCCCTATTGCTGTCAAAATCCCACTGTTGTATGAATGTGTATGAATGAAGAGCTTTCCCTTTGCTATTAAAGGGACAAGGACATTATGCACTCATAAATTTCGCAGAACCATACAATCTCATCTTCTGTCTTCAGGTCCACTGATTCAAACCAATTCATCCTCACACCATACCATCCACTGTATCATCCAGACTATACCAACAAGTCAATTCATTTCCCAGCATTCATACACCTGTTGGATCAAGTGGACACGCCCCCCTCCCTCTACAAACTCTGTGATAAAATCTGAAAAAGTGTCCTGTCTGTTCACTTCCAAGCTACCATATAGCATGCTACCCTGCAGGATATCAATTGGATAATTCAGTCAGGGTCACATCAGGTCATTATGGTAATTGCAATCATGACATGACCCCAAACTTTTCTCTACTCCCTGCTCTATCTAAAAGGCAGCTTTGATCATTGCACTGTCAACTGCTTGCATTTTAAAGCTTCCATTTAACCCCAAATATTGAAAATAAATTGACTATACATGTACATAATATAAACTCAGATCTACATGTACATGTACATGTATTCGACATGACATGAAAAAGCACATCTTTGGAACCTCTTGGAAAACAAGAATACAATGTTCCATGATTTTACAGAGGGCCCTACATGGATTTAATAACAAGCCAACACATACAGCCAACACATACAGCCTTTATTTATTCTGGAATGAAACCAAGACAAGAATCTCTACATACACTGTAAATGTCAGCTGTGACCCTATATTTTATCACAATACTAGAATTTCTCCCAGGCCAACATTAAAATGCCATCTTTAGAGTGCATCAGGTAGGAGAAAGACATCGTGAAATTAAAAAGGTGGCCAGATTCTAGACTACCGGTTGCTCCCTTGTAGAAACATCACCTCTGTACAACCTGTAGCCTGGGAATGATTTGTAAACCAACACCAAGAAAACTATTTGGGTCTATCTACCGGGTCAATGGGTTTAACACAACTCAGATTCCCAGTTGACAACATATTGTACATGTACGCAGCTATTCCCATACACCGTGAAATGTACTTTTGATTGTTGTAGAAACTGATAAATTTATCCTGCACATTGTACAGAACTCATTTCATCTGTTTGAAGTCAAAATCCTGTTTCCTCTATACATACACATGTATGTTAAAGTTTCATTAACTGTGACCATCACGGTTTATCTAAATCTAAGAATACCGTACTTGCCGGCGTAAAGGCCGCACCCCCGCATAGGCCGCACCCCCAACTTTGACATTTCGTAGAGAAAAAAAAAAAAAAAAAAGGAAAAAAAAAAAAACGGACCAAAGAAAATAATTGTAATTTTCCCGTAGAACTCTATTTCTCCTACAAACTAATACCAAAATTATCAATCATTTTATAAATTTACAGGAAGTTTACCTAAAAAATGATCGTAATTTAGCAAATCTTCATCGATTTTTAGGCAGATTAGCACATTCATGGGACACTAGAGGGCGCTTCGCATGCATACAGAAACCTGAATGGCCAACCTATCGCAGGGTGGAAGCATGGTGGAAGGATGTTTTTTTTTTTTATAATGTCATCCGGTCTTACCCCTATCGTACCGTCAAATGGAGAAAATAAACAAGCTTTTGTATTGTTATTAGAGATCTACCGAGGTTAGTTTGTCGCTTTAATTAATTAGATAGTCTCAATTATAATTCAGAATTATCTTACTGAAAAGTTAACAACACCGATGATTGCGCTCTGTGCATCTCCGAAGGTGCGTTGGATTTGTTAGCAACTCCAGCCCCGTAGCTCCCCACCACAGAGTGTGTGAGTAAGGTATGATTTTGGTACCTTACTCACACACTCTGTGGTGGGGAGCTACGGGGCTGGAGTTGCTAACAAATCCAACGCACCTTCGGAGATGCACAGCGCGCAATCATCGTTGTTCTTAAGGACATTTTTACAACTTTACAAGTACGAGTTTCTGGTCAGTTTTCTTCTTATTTCTTTGGTTGCACAACGATTAAAAAGATAACTTCTTCAAATTTGCTGCTGACGTGGTTCAGAAAAGATCTTGTCCGATGTGTTTTCAAGTCAATTTTGTTAATATATTTTGTTGTATGAAGTTGCCTACAAATAATGGACGTGCTGTTTTGACTTGCGATTTTTACTCTTTCGGCGTAAAGGCCGCACCCCGAATTTTTGATATTTTCTCTTCCAAAAATACTGCGGCCTTTACGCCGGCAAATACGGTAAGCAAAATAATATACAGTATCTTTATAAGTACCGGTATAGGCCCTTTTCTTATACTGTACATTTCCTTAGCCAAAACATGTAGGTCTATCAATCAGAACAGTTGCCTGGGCATTAAAGATGATCCACAAGTAGGTATAAATGACAAATGCAATCCCAAATCAAAAACACAACCAATATATGACAAGATATCACTTGTGTATCAGGTTTAATAGTCAAGAGATACACATGTTATCCCCTCAGCAACCTGTTGTTATACTACTACTACTGTGTTTCCTACTAAAAACATCAGTATATGAATGAAGCCATTACTACTATACGCTGACATGGACATAAACGAGGGATATCACACCTATACCACAAACTACCCGGCCATAAAACAAACCATGCGAAACAACAAGAGGCGTTCAACTTATTGGCTTTTCTTTCACACTACAACAAACAGCAAAGAATTTGGACTGGATTCCTGATTCCTTGTATTCTAGGGGATACCTGATGCATGGGCTTGAGAACGACTAGACTTGGCTCTTTTTGCCTTAATGTCAGACTTTTATAAACCATACTATACTGTAGTGTGGCTGACAAAAGTCTGACATTTTATAGCTTTGAGTGGCTCAATCATTCATTTATCTTGAGCTTCCTGGTTCATGTAAGCTTTTTCTTTGAAAGCAAAAGTAACCCAATGCAATTACCGTATGTATTTTGCATATTACATGTAGCTGGTAAAGTTCATACTAAGGGCATGAATGATCAATCAATGCAATACATCACTATTCATGTTTATTTATAGCTGAAATGACTACAAAGGAAGAGATATCAATGTACATGTAAGCCTGCAAAAAGGGTAGCATTCTGGGCATTGTTTCCCAAAATTGTTAAAGGTACAAGTTCACCGACATCCAATTGTGTTAAAAAGTTAGTCACATTTTTTCAGGACCATGATTTTTTTTTTTTTTTTGCTGTTGTTTAGTTTGTTTGTTGTTGTTGTTGTTGTTGTTGTTGTTTTTTTTTTTTTTTTTTTTTGGGGGGGGGAGCAATATGGCACTTTAGTTTTACAAAGGAGGTGCAGTGGTCGGTTGTGCCCCAGAATACAGTTAGTAGGCCTACAGTACATGTGTATTTCACATGGAGACGTAGTACCTGCATTGTATCTTGGCCTGTAGTGAAAAAATTGAAATGTGCATGTAGTTCATACAGAATACAGTATTGTACAGTACGTAATATCACAGATATGCAGTTCCGCCTGCGATCAACGTCACAGTGGATCGCGCGCATACGCGTGCACTTGCGCGCGAACGCAACATACGCGTAAGTCGCAACAATAACTGACAAAAATAAAATAGCAATCTGTCACCAACAGAGGGCGACATTTCACACGGCAATGCTGCATTACATTTTAGCAATGTTTTCCACGCACAAGGCTGATCGCGATCAATCGCGTTCGCGCGCAAGTGCACGCGTATGCGCGCGATCCACTGTGACGTTGATCGCAGGCGGAACTGTAGGGTCTTACAATGAGCTTCCAATATGAGAAGCACATACAATTGAACATGTACTTTGAATAATCACAACTTAAATTTTGGTTAAACTTTCTGATCTGTACAATTTTTCTCAACCTGCACTCATTTCTTTATTTTTATGGATTTCTGCTTTTGGTCAAATAAACATGTTTTCACAAGGACTAAAAGTCCCATGGAGTTGTAGTATTTTCCCCCAATGGTTCATGCAAGGTTATGAAGGAGAAGCAACTAAATAACATCTAGGATCAGGAAGCACTAGTGAATGCTCATGGAAGATAATCAGGTCAGAGAATGGCAAAAACACATCAAGTAATCAGTCAGTCAGTTGGTCATTTCAAGATGCAAGCATCCACCCAAAGATGCTAATGGCAATTTCAGAGAAAAAGCCAAAATTACAAAAGCAAAGAAAAATGTAATGACTATACCAGAGAGAAGAGGGGGGGGGGGGGGGGGGGGGGGTGAGCAAAAAAGAGTGGAGATATATATATAAACAAAAGACAAACAAAGACTGGCCATAATGATGTTTCTCTTCACTGGTCATAGAACTCATCAGGTCCACGCCTGACTTGCCGCATGATTATCGTTAACGCTAGCGTTGGAGCAGAGACAAATTTTGCGATTGGGGGCGTCAAATATTTGGTCGGCTGTCAAACTAAATCAGATGATGGGGTCGCTGAAAGTAGAGGTAAGCAGTGGAGCAAGAGAAGTGGGAAATATGAAATGCAATCAAGCTTGATCAAATGAACAAGCATTTTACCAGAGGCATAGTGAAAGTAAACAAGTAGCAGATTGCAAGATGACAAGACAGTAATGTTCATTTACAATGTACATTGCTCTTTGAGTTTGTTGTTTTGGGCCAAGGTTGAGCATATCACACCCTTTTTAGCTTTTAATGTTACACTTCTTAACTTTGGACAAGAACGATTGACGAAGGTGACGGTGATGATGATGATCATCATCATCATCATCATCATGGTAATGATGGCGATGAAAGTTTATGACATTTTCTGTCCAAAACAAATTGAAGAGGAGCTCGCAACTTTCACCAATTTGTTTGTCATTTTTCTGCTTTTATCAAAACCCAGTTAATATCAGGTAGACTTCCCCCTTGAAGTACATGTAGCACAGTGAAAGAAAGAACCATGTTGCAGCTTCAGCTTGGAAGGATAATAAACCCTTGTCAACTACATGTGCATGTACAGTACATGTATAATGTATATCAGAGGATCTATTATTCTTGCCAAAACCATGGACCTATTACTAATTTACTACATACACTGTACATGTACATGTACATGTACTGGTACATTTATACAAGGATACAAGGAGTTACCAAGACTGGTAATATACAACTTAACTTCTGTGATAAAAGACTGACAAAGTTAGGCTAGGCTCAAGGCTGTATGGATATTTGTTTTAAAGCATATATAGAGTCTAATTCCCTATGATTTATTTATTTACATATCAAAGCAAAGTCTTAATTGCAGACTACTGTAGGCATGCATTTGTGTATGTTTGTTTATAATACATAGAAGTCTGAACCAACAGACTAGCCCATGTTTTGTTGTTTATACTCCAGTTGACCCTATAAACAGGGTGAACCTACCAGCCTATTTATGGCACATGACCTTGCATGACCCCATGTTTCTGAAATGGATTGGCAGATCCATTGAGACATGTGATAAAGGGCGTGTTCATGCTTCAATTTTTCTGGCCAGAATCAGGCATCTGTTACGCGTTTAGTTTAAAACACGGTTGCGTCTTAGCTTAATTTTGTAGAATCACCGAAAAACGGCGATCACGATCGCCGATCGTAAACTTACAAAAAGATGCGTTTACAATTTGTAAACGCGTTTAAATGGGGTCAACAAACTGACCTCTAGTGGGTCTACGTAGCATGCACAGTGAAGGTTTGCGAATCCAGCTGGAAGACCAAGTAAGGCCACACAAGAAGAATTGCCTGGATGAGCCAGAAAAGTAAGCATGAACAGTACACCATGGAACTGCGATCACGATGATCGTTTACGATGAGCGTTTCAGATCGCTCATTCTACCTTCAAAATCAAGCATGAACGCACCCACAGTGAGACATCAACGAATTGGACAACAAGTATAATAATGGTACTGGTATGTTGGCTTACATGTACATGTACATGTACATCTCTCTCTCTCCCTCTGTCTCTCACTCTGTCTCCCTCTGTCTCCCTCTCTCTACCATACCACCTTCCATTTTTTTTTCAAACTATGAATCTACAGTATGTTGTAGACATGATGTACATGTAGGAAGCAAAACTATTTTTGGTTTGGTTGAACCCTTACAGAAACTTAAGCTTGCGGCAAGCTTGTTACAAGCTTGTTAGAAGCTTGCGGCAAGCTTAATAAGATTGCATTACAAATTTAAGCTTGCAAAACTTGCGCGCAATCTTGCTGCAAGCTTGCAGGCAAAGAGAGATATTCATGCAAGCTTGCTGCAAGCTTGCAGGCCAAGAAGATATCCCTGCAAGCTTGCAGGGGCGCAATCTAAAGCCCTTGCAATCTTACAGGCCGACAGTGTATGCCCTGCAAGCTTGCAGCAAGCTTGCGGACTTGGCAGGGGCGCAAACTAAAGCTCTTGCAAGCTTGCAGACAAAGAGGATATCCCTGCAAGCTTGCAGGAGCGCAATCTAAAGCCCTGGCAATCTTGCAGGCCGACAGTGTATGCCCTGCAAGCTTGCAGCAAGCTTGCAGAGCTTGCTGGGGTGCAATCTAAAGCCCTGGCAAGCTTGCCGCAAACTTATGTCAGATGCTATGGACAAACCCCATCTATGACCAAATTATTGTCACTGTAAACATACAGCACAAAAGTTTATATGCACAATTAAATTGTTCAATAATTATCTCAAAACCTTTGATTCTTTGCTAATGAGGTATAAAATAGGGGATCTTTGTATGATCATATACACATATAATAATAATAGTACAGTTCTTATATACCTTTGAAAAAGGATCTTTAGTAAGAATTAAATTAAAGATGGATGATCATTAAACAAACGTTAAATATCACATCATGACTCACTTTTCACTGTACAAAAAGGCACACCATCCAACACCCTAAAAATTATTTCCTTTGTCACTGTGATTTACGAGAGACCAGGCAAGAGTCAACAAAAATGGTTGAAACGAAATATATAATTTAAATGAGCGTTTAATCAAACCTTGCTAAAATCTAGCCGGAAAACGATTTGATTCAAAAACTATATTCTTAAACAAAAGCAAAACTAATAGTCCAAGAGCCTGCTTGAATTTCTTTGACAAAAAAGACCAAGTGTTTCGTTTTAATTTTTGGATAAAACATCCTAAAGGCCTGGTCCCACTGCACTTACGGATGCAAAGAGGATGTAAAGCGTAAAAAAATCTTGCCATCCGTTGGAAAACGCTATGCATCCGTTGTAGTCCGGCAGCCAAACCCAGATTATTGGCCTAACCTTGTTTTAGGGTCTATAGTTTTTTTTTCAATGGATTATGATTGCCTAAACCTTCTATTTGAAGAATCCGATTGCTGACACTCTGTCAGCCTTGAGCAATTTAAGATATGTGACGTCATACAAAATGGCCGCCAAAGTACATGATTTTTCTCTAAAAATGTATAATAAATATATAATAGGGCTTTTTCTACAATTTTGGGCAGCCAAATGTCTGTATCTCTCTAGGACCATCACTAAAAATTGTTTCGTGATGTTGCACGGCCATAGATGACAAGCTTATTTGCATATTTTGAAATAGCGCCCTCTATAAATATATTAATTTTGCATAAAAATAGGTGTGCCAGCCAAATGCCAATTTCTTATTTCTCAATGGATTATGACTGCCTAAACCTTCTATTCGAAGAATCCGATTGCTGACACTCTGTCAGCCTTGAGCAATTTAAGATATGTGACGTCATACAAAATGGCCGCCAAGGTACATGATTTTTCTCTAAAAATGTATAATAAATATAAAACAAGGATTTTTCTACAATTTTGGGCTGCCAAATGTCTGTATCTCTCTAGGACCATCACTAAAAATTGTTTCGTGATGTTGCACGGCCATAGATGACAAGCTTATTTGCATATTTTGAAATAGCGCCCTCTATAAATATATTAATTTTGCATAAAAATAGGTGTGCCAGCCAAATGCCAATTTCTTAGATCTACGTGACGTTAAACACATATTATATGCTTCGTATGCATGAAATAATTACGATTGTGCTGCATTTATCTTACATATTTTTTGGTCTAAATTAAGATACATGTAAAGAAATCAAGATCTACAAGAGAATCAGTGAGAAGTGATTTTACGGTACATTATTGTTCCATTCATAGGCTTTATTTAGACCAGCATTGATCCAGCGTCAGTGAATGATGATAAAGCATTTGGCATCGGTACCAGACAGATGCATGAGTTTTAACAGAAGTTACCTGGTGGATTCTATGACACAATTTCCAAGAAAGTCTACAACGGGTACCTGACAGAAATTGTCAGCCCAGACACCAACTGTAAACCAAAGTGTTTCTGGAGTTTCATAAACGGCAAGCGATGCGATGCTTCAGGGTTGGCTCCATTGAAATAATCTAATGGAATGACTTACTCAGATAGCATCTCAAAGGCGAACATTCTAAGTAATCAGTTTTCATCCATCTTCAACTGCAATGAAGATATGACTAGTCTGAGAGACAAAGGACGAAGCCCCTACCCAACCATGGATCACATTACTATCTCGCCACCAGGTGTTCTGAAGGCCCTGTCCGAGCTTGATGTTCATAAAGCCACTGGTCCTGACCAAATCCCAGCCAGACTTCTGACCACCAAACTGACACCTGTGTTCCCTCTATTCTTCCAAGCCGCCCTTAACCAGAGCGTGCATACCTGATAAATGGAAGATGGCTATATTGATCCCATCTTCAAGAAAGGTGACCGTAGCAAGCCAGAGAACTACAAAGCTGTCTCTCGGACGTCAGTAACCTGTGAAGTACTGGAGCACATCGTTCTTAGCAGCAACATGAACCACCTTGAAAGCCACAACATCTTGTCTGATGCACAACATGGCCTTCGAAAGAAGCGATCCTGCGTCTCACAGCTTGTCCCTGCTGTCCTGGACCTTGCCAAAGGCATCAATGCCAGAGACCAATTGGACATGACACTCCTTGGTTTCTCCAAATCATTTGACAAGGTTCCCCATGGAAGGCTAGCTGTTACACAAGCTCCAATTCTATGGAATCTGGGAACCCACACATGCTTGGTTTTCTGGTTACAGGACCAAGCAGGTGTTACTGGAAGGACCCATCTCCAACACCAGCCAAGTAACATCTGGCATCCCGCAAGGCAGCGTTATCGGCCAGATGCTGTTTCTCCTCTTCCTCAATGATCTGCCACCGTACCTCTCCCCAAACCCAACAGTCAGGCTCTTTGCTGACGATGGCATGCTATACAGCAACATCAAGACATAGGAAGACGCCTAACGTTTCAAAGAGGATCTTGACTCACTGCAACGCTGGGAGCATGATTGGCTGATGGAATTCATCCCACATAAATGTCAGGTTCTACATGTCACCAATAAACGCAAATCCATCATCAAATTCACGGACAGACCCTAGATGACAAAAATATAGCAAAGTATCGAGGTGTTGAGTCACAGAAAAACCTCAGCTGGAACCCACATATCAACATTATCAGCAAATACTCCAACTCCACCCGTGCCTTTCTTCAAAGAAATATCCAACCATGTCCTAGCAAAGTTAAATAATTGTGCTACGATACTCGCCTTCAACCAATCATGGAGTATGCCATCATCATAATTATATGGGACCCTAACACTCAAACAATTAGCAATCATCAAGAAGCTTGAAATGGGTCAACGGCGCTATGTCCGCTCCTTCTGCAATGACTACTGCAGGACAAGCAAAGTAGAAGCCATCCTGAACCAGCTCTAGTGGCCAACATTACAAGAACGCAGGGTACAGGCTCAGGTGGTGATGATCTTTCGCATCAACAACCCGCTGAAAGACTTTCCACATACTTTCCTCACTCCATCAACATCCCTGCACAGAGGGCATTCCAAGAAGATAATTGTTCATTTTGCCTGAATGCTTGTCTAAAAGAGGAGCTTCTTCCCGGATACAATAAGAATCTGGAACTCCCTCCCTTTGAACACCGTCAATTGTACCTCTTTTTTAACAGCTTCAAGCAAGAGTTTCTTGCTGTGCAGCTCCTGCTATGACTAAACAGTCAAATCCTAGAGAGGCAGGTCCTGTTGCAGTTGCTGCAGACAAATTTCATGTGTGGCTGTGCTGTTGAAGCCGTGGCTAGCTGCCGTCTTTGTTGCCTTTTCTCCTCCCACTGTTCTACTCTCTTCTGATCACTCCTCTGTATACATGTCTTCACAGCGCATCTCCATTTGGGGCAGTCTGAAGCATAGGCTTCCCATTTTGTAGGGTTGATTTCACTGGCCTCCATATCCCTCTTGCACACATCCATGAAGCGAAGGCCAGGTCTTCTAACAGACCTGGTTCTGGTCGCTAACTTTCCCTACAAGATGTCTTTTGAAATGCGGCCGTCTTCCATACGACTGACATGACCAAGCCATCTCAGCCGTCGTTGTGATAGAAGAGCGTAGATGGTCATCATCCCTCCTTTTTGAGGACATCCTTGTTTGGAATGTGGTCCTGCCGTTTGATGCCTAGGATTCGCCTCAAGTAGCGGAAATGGAAAACATTCAAACGGCGCTCCTGACTTGCATACAGGGTTCACGACTCACTGTCATACAGGAGAGTGCTGAGCACATAGGCCTGGTAGATCTTCATTTTCGTGTTGGTGGTTTATAGTAAAGTGTTCTTCCAGGCCTGCTTTGAGTGTCTAGCAATCTTGGTTGCTGCCTTGCCAATGTGAACGTTGAGCTCGAGATCAAGGGAGAGGTTGCTTAATACATGAAGCCGAGGTAGGTGAAGTTTTCAACCACTTGGAGGGTGTAGTTTAATCAACATTGGAGGATTCAAAAGTCTATGACACCAAGTTAATCTACTCTAGAGTAATAGGACTGCAGGCAAGTTGAAGATATGTCAATATCAAGAATATTTTGTCATGAAAGCTTTCACCAGGTCAAAGGCGAACTTAAAGAATTTGACAAAGGTTGACGTGTCACTTGAGCAACCTTGTACAGCCCGTTTGATGGTTGTGCTCTACTCTGGATTAAAATCTGATGATCTTTGGTTGGTGTGCCACCAGGGTTTCTAGAAGTCATGACGAATCGAGAGTCATCCAAAAGAGTCTTCCTTCCCACCTCACTGCTTCCCTCCCAGAAACTACTAACAACAAACTACAGTTGATCGACATCATAATACCGGTATGCGTGATTCTGCAGAATGATGAGGTGTTCAGAAATAGGCAAAAGCACAAGCTGGTCATTACCGGTCAAGATGAGGTATCTGTTAAAGTGATACCAGGCAGCGATGTCATGCCAAGGGAAGATCTTTCCATAACACATGAAGAAGCAGACAACATCATAGTACAGCAAGCGATTTAAATTGCTGCTAATGAGAAAAGGTATGTAAGGGTCCTGGCTGTTAGGGTTAGGGTCCATCATTATCTACATGAATAACTTAGAACGCCAATGATCATGGCGTCATCAAAGAGCGAACTGTTATTGACATTCCTGCCACTGTACACAAGTTAGAAGATATCATTCCATCGATGTTGGCAGGACATGCGTTGAGGGGATGCGACACTATTGGGGCATACTTTGGGATTGAAAAGGGTACATGCATTGCTGAAAGTGATGAAGCAGAAGATTTGTTTCCCTTTGGACTCAGTTGGCAAGAGAGCTCATCTGCAAACATGTGTGTGGAAGCACGCCTTGCAGTCACGACCCACATCATTGGATCCTACAAAGTATGGCTATGCAAAAGAAGAGGAAACCAAATCCCTGATCCCTGTCACAGTACTTACAAATGTACAACTCGCACTGGACAACATATTAAGGTTAATACGGTGCACTTGTGCGAGTGGAAGCCTATGTAAATGATCACGGTGCCAATGCAACAAAGCAAAACTAGCATGCACAATTTTCTGTGGTTTTCTCGCCTCTGTCGAGTGTTATAACGATCAAACTAAAGCAGCAAATGATAGCCATTGGAAGGTAACCATGTTTGGTCATTTTGGGTGGATATTTCGCTTTATTAAACTCATAAATTCCCTTGTAAGAGAGGAACCTTTTCATGATAGGTTCATATAAAAGAATGTATTACCTCAAAATACAAATCAAATTTCGGAATGCTGTCACTGAAAACGGGCATTTATAACCATATGGTACCTCATATCTATGGGACAGAGAGCATGAAATTCTAGCTTGTTTTCTTCAAGTATTAAAGATAAAGACCAGTTATGGTCATGCGATTGCATTGTGAAAGAAACGTTGTGGAATCGATCAGAAAAGGTTGATCATCTAACTTATAAGTATTGGTGTGTACTGCAAGGTTCTGGAATCATCAAAACGATTAGAAATTTGGCCCAGTCTTGGTAAAGTTACAAGCACTGTACACAGAAGGATGTATATGGGACTACGCGACACGTGCGCGATATCTATCAGGTCTAAATAGATATAATAATTTACCAAATATATCAATTAGTAGGCGGTTTCTCGGCAAAATTTGTATCATCACGTATTAGTCAAAACATTCTTTCACATGATTGGTGATAAGAGCTTCCATTTCATTTTTTGAGAGGGGGGCGTTTCCAAAACTGATCTTTTCCTTTAAAGTACAAAATAACAAAAAAATCACACCAAAATGTGGTGCACAATTTTTACTTATTGTATTCAGTGCGTCTGACTTATAAAAAATGTTAATTTCATGTTAGAAATTGGCATTTGGCCATCATTTAAAATTTGCAAGTTAACGTGTCTATAGAGGGCGCCAATCTGAATTATGCAAATTTACATGCCATTTTTTATCATACAACATCGTCAATTTTTATTTAGTGATGATCCTAGAAAAAAATCAAGATATTTGACTGACATTTAATGTAGCAAAATACTGTAAACAATTTTTTTATCATTAATTTTGGTAAAAAAGGGTATTTTGGCGGCCATTTTGTGTGACGTCACATATCTCAAATTGCTCAAGGCTGACAGAGTGTCAGCAATCGGATTCTTCAAATTGATGGTCTAAGGAACTATAATCCAAAAAAAAAAAAACTATAGACCCTAAAACAAGGTATATCGTGATGGCTGCCGGACTATTGTGTACTCATTGCATACGTGTTTCATACGCTCTATCCATCGAGCATCCGTCCACTGAGATTTCATCCGCGCAAAAAGTTTTGAGCTGCACAAAACTTTTAGAACGGATGAACTTCCGCCGTGTACGATGTAAATCCGCGACAAATACGAGCAACAAACGTTCTATGTCCGTTATCATCCGTTAAACGTCCGCTGTATCCTCTCTGCATCCTCTGGGCATCCTCGCAACTCACATCCGCTGCAGCTGAAAACGGAAAGAGGGAGGAAAGATAAGGTACACGGAACGTCTGTACTAAGGCTGCGACGGGTAGTCGAATGCTCGAGTACCCGCACGGTTGACAACTACTCGGGTACAATTTCTCGTACCCGAATATTCGGCCGCAAAAAAAAAAAAAAAAAAAAAAAAAAAAAAAAAATGTCCAGGCCCACGCTTACCCGTGCCAGGGAGAGCGGCGTCCGCTGGCATGGTACCGTCGGTAAAAATGTTTACCAACTCAAGCACTGTCAAACTCACCTTTCAGAAACTGGGACCAAATGTCCAGATTTCTGTTTGGACTTGGAGGAAAATGGATTATTCTGCCATCTTTGGTTTTTAAAACAGCATTGTTTACTGTTATTATTCTTATTAAATCGTCGCCTTCAACTGCAACTCAAAGTAAAATTGCATGCGTTTTCAGCGAGGGATCTGAGAAACTGCCGAGCGGTATGGTAGTGGCAAAAAAATCAAAAAAAGAAAAAAAATCAAAAAATCAAAAAATTAAAAAAAAATCAAAAAAAAATCAAAAAAATTAAAAAAAATTATAAAAAAACATGGCGTCCGAATACTCGAGTATTCGCCTGTGAGCATTGGAGTGTACTCGGGTACCTCATTACACTGTTGTGCACAGCCCTAGTCTGTACATCGTTAGTAGCACGGAAATAGAAAGGATGTAAGCGTATGCATCTCGTATATAAAGTATTCAAAGCTGTCATCCACTTCCATCCGCTTTCATCCGCTAGGCTTCCGATGAACATCCGTTTAACATCCCCGCTACATACTACCCACGTCCGTTATTTTCCGTTCTGTTTTCGCAAATTTTGTCCATTTCTGGAGCGGATAAAAACGGATGGAGCCACCCGCGAAATTTTGCTCGTCCGCTGTGTCCTTTATGCATACGTGTTGTGTCCATCGGCCAGTGGGACCGGGCCATTAGAAATGTCTGAAAAGTGATGTCTTGTGTGTTGTGGGTGGTAGAGCCTGATTTCAGAGGTCAATGACCTTTATTTGACCCTGATTTTGCCTAACAGTTGTTTTTTACATGTCATTTGTTAAAAAGAGCCTCAATTTTAATGAATGTTGTGTCTTATGAAAGATAATAAAATTATCTATCACATGATATGAATATTTATAATATTTGATGATATTTTGAACCTTTTTTAGGGTTTAAAATGTAATTTTTTGACTTTTTTCACTAAAATCATAATTTATCACTTTTTGTTCGTATCTGTAAAAAAAGAGGAAACAATGAAAATCCTAAAGAATTACTGTAAAAAATGCATTTATATTCATTTATTACACTGTGCAAATTCCATATTCATTACTTCTCTAACTAAAAAGTTATTGACTTCCAAAGATAACACTCCCAGTGCCAACAAGATCCTAATCAGAAAAATGTCACGCGCCCTCTATTGGCCATTCCAAGATAGTTCATTTTCTGTGGTTGGTTCAAAGTTTTGTTGAACATTTTGTGAACTGGTCAAGTGTGAATCAACTTCAAAATGGTAAGTACTTGTGGGATATTGCACTTACATTATAATAATTCACAACAACATTTAACATATAAATCTCTGGAAAGCAATATTAAAATGAAAATAAAACAGGAAAATTGTAATAATTTGATAATTTTGCATTAAATAATGTGACTAAAACTCAGACTCAGTCCCACATCACCAAAAAAATGTTAGTTAAACTAGCTAGACTAGGTAGTACTAGTACTAGGTAGCCTACTTGGTACTTGGTCGGTTGGTCCTCCAAGATACTCGTCTGAGTTTTAACTTAACGGGTAGGGTGTATTAGTTTGTAGATGGGGGGACGTCAGGGCAATTTTGAATTTGACAGGGTCAGTGTGGGCGATAGTCTCTGGTTTAAGCTGGTCTAGGTCTAGACCAGGACCAGGTCTAGACTAGTTCTATAACTTCTAATTCTAGATCTAGTATAATCTGAAACGGCTCTGGACGCAATTTCTCAGTCTATATCTCTCTACCTCTTTGTAGATGTGTGTGTGTTTTAGTTTTTACCCTGATTCTAAGGGTATGTGTGTGTGTGAGGGTGTGTGTGAGGGTGTGTGTGTGTGTGCGTGTGGTAAACAGGTAACAAAGGTAAAGTGGGAGAGAAAAAAATGATTCAACAAAATCCATTATCTACATTTTGTTCAACCCCGTTTGTGTCTCTGAGTGTGTGTGTTTGTGTTGACGTGCGTGCGTGTACATGTATGTTTTTACATCAATTGTGAAAAGGTAGGTTTTATACTATGTACATGTAGATTTATGTGTTTTTTCCCCAAAAAAAGATGGCACCCACAGGTCTTTCGGGAACAAATTTTCTCCACTTCTATGTATTCAATTTGTGCCAGACTTGCCATGGCAATACCTTTCATTTTCTTTCATTTTTGAGAGGGAATTTTTTTTATAGAGATATCAAAAGTTAATAATATTCTGTCAATGTTTTCAGACAGTCGTTATTACATGTACAAGTATTCAGAAGTCTAGCTGCAGCACTACAATGTCATTGAAATGTACTTAAAACTCAGGTAACATTAAAACCAGTTGATACATACATGTATATGATGTATCTTTCGTAGATCTCTGTCAATGTTATTGTCCATACTGTTACTATTATTCCATTTAATTTGTAGCAAGCTTGCGGCAAGCTTGCATATTTTGTAATTGGCTGAGGGTACCATTTGGATTTTTTACCACGCAAGCTTGCAAAAGCATGCAAGCTCGCCGCAAGATTGCACGCTTCTCTTTTTTTTACCAGCTTGCGAGCTTGCGCAAGCTTGCAGATTTTTAGACCTGCAAATATAATTCAATATCTGCAAGCTTGCTGTGTGAGCTTGTTTCAAGCTCGTTACTAGCTTGCAGGGTTCCAAAAATGCAAATGAGTTTATCTGTCAGCCAATCAAAACAGAGGCAAGCTCGCAGCAAGCTTGCAACAAGCTCGCAGGCAAGCTTGCAAGCTTGCATATTGTTAGATCTGAAAATATATTTCCTCTGTTTTGATTGGCTGACAGATACAACTCATTTGCATTTTTGGAACCCTGCAAGCTAGTAACGAGCTTGAAACAAGCTCGCAGATCAAGCTTGCTGCAAGCTTGCACTGCAAGCTCGCGGCAAGCTTGCACCAATTTCCATAAGGGAAGAACCAGTTTATGAAAGTGCTTTAACTGGAAGGAAGTGTAGTACCTTGGTACATGTACAGTACTGTATGTATTGAGCTAAAAATACAGCTACCGGTATAACAAGCCATGGCAATACAGAGAATGTATCTGCTATCATAGTACTCTAGCATTACATTCAAGGTATTACTGTAAGACTGTATTAGGGGCTAAGGGCCCATAGACATTTAAAGGGAAAGAGGAAATAAACCAACTTGAGCTGCTAGCTGAGAAGGGGTACAGGAGAGTGAAAGGGAAGAAAGAGAGATAGAAAAGGAGATAGAAAAGGAGAAAGAAAGGGAGAGAGAAAGAGAGAGAGAGAGAGAAAAGGGGGAGGGGTACATACTACATGTACATGTGCACACCATACATGTACAGTAATGTTACTTTTAAATAAAGTAATATTATAATAAGTTTCTACTTTCTACGAATGTATCTACTCTCTACATTTATTTTTTAAGAATATTTCTATTTTAGGAGAAAAATACATTTAGCCTTGAGGCGAGGATAAGTCAAACTGATGACTAATATCCAATCCAGTCTAATCCCGGGATTAATCTCAATTCTGACAATACCAAGAATTCAAAGACATTCCTACTGGTCACCACTTTCTCTTCTCCCTCTCGACTCTACCAGTATGTATGATGTTGACTAATGGTAAGAAAACACAGAATGGTCTGAGCTTTTGACCCTATTATTTATCAACCACACAAAGTCACACAGTGTCCAATTCAAGGGTCTCTACTTCAACCACACGGTTCAATTCTATTGCAAACGTACTGTAGGTTGCTATCCATCATGCATGTCTCAGATCTTAAAATAGATTCACTGAAATGTCCTTGATTATAATTATATATCCTCAATTTAGGTCTACAAATAATTATAAAACAGAGCCAAAATTACAAGGTAATACCTGCGTAGACTTTGTGTGAATGATGTATTACATTATACATTTTTATAGATTTGTGTCATAGGCATTAAAATACTGAACACTCAATTATGTACATGAACATGTCAAAGTAATGTACATGTACGGATCACATTTCACTAAAAAAATGTAGTTCCTATTCAAAAGTACTTTATTGATTCAAACACGATGTATTGTGTATTTATACAGTATTTCAAAAATAATTGTACAGGTACACATGTACAATGGACAAGAATAATATGAAAACTTTTACATGTACATGTACAGTACATGTAGACCCATACAAGTATTATGTGAACACAAGTATTATGTGAACAGATAAAAGGGCAACAGCGGTCTTCCATACGGCACTGGCAAACCAAAGGCAGTACTGTAACTAAACACCTCACCCGGATGCATGGAGTGACATTCAATAATCCCCTACCATCCCACATCAGACATAGAATCCTCTTCAATTCTAAGGGTATACCATTGACATTCATGTCTTATCTACCCTCAAACTATCTGACCCCATTCTGTAATACCAACTACCCATTGGCTTTGTTCTACAGCTCGCTACATCCCTTCTTAGAATCCTGCAGGTTATGTACCCCAAAACTGATTTCCCAATCTTCAGTCACAAGTATCACATTCACACAAGTGGACAAACAAATACACATGACCTCTGATTTACATGAGGCTTGCTTCAGACAACCTAATTGAGTTTTGTGTACGGTATGCACGATACAACAAAAAGGGGGAAATTGTAATAACAATCTGCCCCAGCCCCCATCCCCATATTTTCTCGAAATCAAAGAAAGAACAAAAATAGATTCTGTACTAAATTTGTCATAAAAAATTAACATTCAAATTGAAAGTATGCCTGTTTGTTAGTCAAGGGAGATGAGTGATATCTGCTTTCCATTTCTGAATCTTTCATCACATCGAGTGTACAAAATGAATACAAGAAAGTCAAGAATCATAATAGCAGCAATTCATACAGCACCCTTTCAACTATTAC
This sequence comes from Strongylocentrotus droebachiensis, assembly GCA_035222895.1. Classification (NCBI taxonomy): domain Eukaryota; kingdom Metazoa; phylum Echinodermata; class Echinoidea; order Camarodonta; family Strongylocentrotidae; genus Strongylocentrotus; species Strongylocentrotus droebachiensis. The sequence continues at coordinate 9,718 of JAVYIG010011740.1, read as the reverse complement.
ATTGGTCAAATAGCTGAATAAAGATTCTGTGCATGCTTTGTTTTAACCCTCAAATACAGCCTCTCGTCACTAAATTAGTCGCTCAGTTTTGCTGGTACAGTACAGTCTTTTGAGGAGGTGCATGTGCATGAAAATGTGTACAGTGTACCAAATTGTGTCTGAATAAAGCTCTAGTGTAAACAAAGCCCATTTTGGATGTATTGAGGACACACTTGGCATAGATAGAATAGAATAACACTCCAGGCTTGTTGTTTGTCACCCTATTTACTTCCACTACATTATTATTTGTGTTTAAGATGTACGGAAATGTCTTGGCTGAAATGTTGGCACCATTTTAATGTTCTCATTCAGAGACCTCTAAAGTTCATTGACATTTTTTTCTTCTCGTAAAGTAGTATTTCTCCTTTATTTCCCCTCACTCTTTTCCCCTAAAAATGTAGCTTGATATTTCAAGCTGTCTGTATAAAGTATGATTGCACATTCAGTGCATGTTGTAATAGAAGTCTAATATTGTCTGTTCAAAACCAGAAGGGTGATAACTCTACATGTACATGTACAAGTATTACAAGTTAACATCCTTCTGCCTCCAAACAGATCATATGCTTCATTTTGTATTCAAAACTAACTCCAAACATGCAAGCTCTACTATGACACGTGTACATGTACAGTGTATACATGTACATGCATATCCCACAAAGACACCTCAGGCACAACGACATCACAATAACCCAATAATTTGATCAAATAGGACAAATTTGTGGCAAAGATGTCCAATTAGCTTAAAAGAGGTCTTCAGTAATTGTGGCGCAAGACAACGATGGTTGCCCATTTCCTTTGCTTGTCATCATCAAAGGCCGGTTAGTGCATGGGACAAAGGAATGATACTGTTTTCATATTTACAGTCAAGTCAAGTCTGCAGCATCAGCTACAGCCATTGACTACTGTACATGTATGTTGCTGTACACACAACTGTTATGTTCAAAGGTGCAAGTAATACACATCACACTGCCTGAAGGGCATTAACTCAATTAATTTACATAATGAAAAATGACCTTCCGGCTCCAGACGAGCTCACATTTTTGGAAGGAGGTCCAGAATGAACTTCAAAAAAAAAAAATCAAAATCAAAATCAAAATCAAATTCAGGGGGGGGGGGGGGTGGACTTTACATTATGGGCACCCATGTGTCACAGGTGCCTGTTAGTGTTGAGCCCTGCAGTTGCTACAGAGACGGAACTAAAATGAGTGCAGGATGAAGTAATACAGATATCAATCAAATTATTGGCTTACTTTTGGGTCCAGATTGGGTCTGGACTTGACCCTCTATTTAGCAGTGAATATGAAAGGGGTATATCCCCCTGTCCACACACAACATTTTCCGTGATTAGGCATGATTAGTATACCGTTTCGGGATAGTTATACTGTTTCGGGATAGTTATACAATGAAATTGTGTGTGTGGACGCTAACTAACGATACGTCGTATAACGAAACGATGTATAACGAAACGATGTCCAAACATGCGTTTCGTTATACGACGTATAAAGATTCACGCCTAATCGCGCCTAGTCACAGAATGTGTTGTGTGTGGACGTAACTAGTATTATAACTAGTCGAACTAGAACGGTATAACTGGGCGGGGCTTAACGTGACCTCGAGCAAAAGGAGACCCGACCTCTGATTTTCGCTTCCATTTCATGATCGCAGTAGCAAACTGCGCACCTATACAATATTTCGCTCTAGAGTTTCAGGATTACTTTCGTCTGTGTGTGGACATCCTGGAATTTATACGATTATTATTTATACGACGTTTCTTGTGTGTGGATCGACACCTGGAATTTATACGATGATTCTTTATACGACGTTTCGTTATAGAGTTTCGGGATAAATTGTTTTGTGTGTGGACACGCTGCCAGTGTGGTGCATGCTGAGTATATCATCCATTAGCTGTGAAGGGCCTAGGGGGAATCAATTTACTCCTGACCTTGAATTTGCCTAATACTTAGATCCAGATGATAGGATTTAGAATGGGAGATGGGAGAACGGAACATTGAAATCTGGATTAGATACAGACAAAGTCCTCCCATCTCGCATCATATGCATGTGGGGAGTTAAGACCTACAGTACATGTAAGACACAGAATGCTCACTCTTACTGTACATGTACATACATATCAAAATACTGTCAAACTAGAGACTTCTGCATGCACTAGATCTAAGCTTTATTTTATATAAATTATATGTGAAGTTGTGAAGGTGCCAGATCTAACAGGGGTGCTAAACTTGCTGTAAAAATTCACATAATTTGGTTCAAGTTCAAATTGAATTCTTACATTTTCAAATTGTTTCTTGGTGTGAAATCGATATTAGGTGCTTTGTGAAAATTTCAAATAGAAAAGTATTTACACAGACGTACTTTAAAGTGACTTAATTTTGTTAAAGGGGCACGTTCCCGCCAGTGTAGTTATCGCTGCTCTAGTCATCTCCATCTTGGTTCCGAAGATCGACTTCTAATTTGCAATACAGCTGTCAATCAAAGTACGCGCGGACTGGCCTGCCTTCGCCAAGCCAGCTGATCGCTGCCGATTGTGTCGTCACGAAAGTGGTCGGAAACAGCAGCCGAACCTTAGAGCCGAACTGCGATTGGTATTACTTTGGCACATATGCGATAATCGGCATTGTGCGGGCATTCGGAACATGCCATCTGCGTAAGAGCCTTATTCTGTTGGTGTCAATAGGCAGCCAGCACCGTCCGCCAGCGGGTACGTATTTTGAACGCCCTCTGGAATACGGGGAACATGCCTCTTTAAGGTATTGGTAAGACACCAAGAGTTACTGACATTGTGTGGGCTTATATTTGATAAAATCATTACAAAATCATTTGTAGAAAAAAAACACGTGCATAAATTGTGAATAGGCAGGGAGCCTAGAACTGCACTTAACCTTTAATAGGAGGAGGGACAGTAATTGTATCTGACCTTGGAGAGTGCTCTTGTGACAATAGACGCGTCTACATCATCTCGAGATTGCCCAATAGCCTGCAATTTCTGATTTGGGAAATAATCCTGAAGTTACAAATTGCGTCTTCATCAGCTTGAAACTCGACCTTGAAAAATTAGCTTGAGATGTTTTGCTCAGTGTTAGCGCATCGTGCGAGTCTTCGGTCTGGTGAAGATGCACCGGACAAATAGCTGGATATTTTGCCAAATAGCGGGATATTTTGCAAACTATCCCAAGATATCTTGGGATGATAATCCCGACCAATATCCCGCTAATTGCAACTGCGGGCTGATGAAGACGCAAACTAACTGGATAATTTGCGGTCAGGATAGTTGAAATAGCGGAATTTTTGGCAATCTCGAGCTGATGAGGACAGGCCTATACAGTAAATAGCATGCCAACAGCATCTGCATTAGCCCTTCCAGTCAATGGCAAGTCCCATTGTCCTCCCCTACTTGAGACTTGACAAGGATGTCATGAATGCTCTCAAAAGTGCAGAACCTGAGGTTAATGGATGCTAAGAAGGTAATCATGTTTGATGCAACTCTACTGCGTGAGTAAAGAACATGAGAGGAACATTAATTGCACTTGACTTCGGTTTTGACCAATACTCACAGCACTTCACCACCCCAGACAGTACAGAACTCCAGACAGTACAGAACTTTGGGCATCAAGTGCTTCAGTATACAAAGCTTCGATTCCATGACTCTTCTCATTGTCCACAAGAAGGCATCATGTCCAATATGGAGCATGTCAAGGATTTCATGATCGAGGTTCTCAAAAGTGCAGAACTTCAGAGGTTATTGCATTTAATTCTCCAAAGATCAAGGAATTCGAAGAATTCTAAAAAGCTGACAATAATCATGTTTGAACTTTGAAGCATCAACATTTTCTGTGTGACTAGAGAGGATAATATTGCTCAGGACTGCTTATAGTTATACATGTACATGTACATGTAGTAGGCAAAGATTGCAAACTGCTTCAGGAAGCGTCACTGTTTGGATTACAGTTTACTCCATAGGGTATAGCTAGTCTAGATGGAAAGCACATATTCTACATTCGGCCGTCAGATGGTAAAACGGTCTAACTCGAAATTTTGACTTTTTGAGGTAAATTCACTTTCCGGGTAATGTGAGGGCGCTATTTCCAATGGTGCTATCGAGAAAATCCCATCATGTCTTCTTTTAGAGATAATTTCCGCTATCTTGGTACTTTTTTGTATTTTTCCTTCAGATTTGATGGTAAAATGGTCTATCTCTGAGTTAGCCCATTGCCGGTAATATCGTATGGGGGTAAAACGAGCTATCTTTTACATAAACCTTTTAACCTTCTGAATTGAGATTTTTTAATCATCGCTGTCAGATGGTAAAATGGTCTATCTTCGATTTAGTAGTATGGCAATAGTGTGTATGGTCTTTCTAGAAGATAGACCATTTTACCATTTTATGGTGTGTAGTGGGAGTGTATTCATGTGCTGTGGTTAAACAGTCTATCTGCACAAAAATCTCATTTATTTTATAATTAAAACCCCAAATAAGCACAAAATTCTTCAGTTATCAGTGTTTAATATGCTTCTTTTTGTCCTATTGCTAAAAATGGATTATACCCATCTCCTAAAAAAGCTGAAACCTCTAAACTTCAAAGTCATTTTTCTCAGAACAGCGATTTTCGAGTTAGACCGTTTTACCATCTGCATACATGCCAACATTTGAAAATCAGAAATCTGTACACTATGTGCGCGAAGCGCACATCATGGGCGCGAAGCGCACATCACGAGCGCGAAGCGCGAAGTCCTTTTAGCCGGGGTCCAGGGCCCGCTTTAGGGCCCTGGAAGCTCTGGGTTTCCAGATGCTCTCTGGTGCAATCTGAGCCTATTTTAGGGACCATTTCCCCTAAAATTCAACCCAAGTTTATGGGTAATTTTTGTGTCATACCAAACAAAAAAGTGATTGAAGTGAATTCCACATTTTAATTTATCCTTGGCAGAGGCATAGTCTAGATTTAATTAGCCACTCATGCAGAGTGATGCATTTAAGTCTAGTTACTTTTTAAATAATTAATAGTCTTCCTTCTTGCCGAAGAATGATGTCAATTTCTTCGATGTCTTGGACGCATTCACTTCGACTTGCTCATTGTCTTTATGCTTTTTATTGGATAGGTGCCTCGTAATGTCGTTGGCTCCTCCACCACTGATCTTTAGATCTTGCCGACAATAAATGCAGTATACATATTCCTCCCCTTTTGTGCTTGCTCTAATAAAGGGAAATCGTTCCTTGTATTCCTGTTTGTACTTCTGAATTCGTCTTGCTGCTGTTCCGCTCATTTTGACAGATTTTCTTCCGAGACAAATCACAAATCACAAATCACAAAGTATACGGTACCTCGAAACACGTACTTTGCATGGGGACCCTATGCATATACGGTGCGCTAGCCGCGATAGCGAATGCATGCATGCTGATATGCGCATGCAAACGTATAGAAATTATACTTACGAGATTTGCCAGCGCAATTTACGTACGGAAATGTTACGTACGGAAACACATATCAGAGTGCCCACGTGGCGCGCAGCAACACGCTGCCACTGTACGTACATATCAGTGCACGCTGCACGCACCTTGCGCAATGCAATCCGTTCAGCACTCGATCGGATCAATGCTATGTATGGAAAGCCAAATTCCCCAAAATCGGAACGTTCCGTTTTTTAGGGCTATAAAAACTTCAAAAACGGAACAGTTCCGTTAAAATCGGAACGGTTGGCATGTCTGCATCTGACGGCCGCATTGTGGGTGCATTCATCCAGCGAGTCTGAAGTCAGAAGCATTCCCAATCAATCTTACATTGGAGGGTTGAATGAAGTTTTCCTCATGAAAGGTCACACATTCTATTTTTAGGCCAAGAAACCGCTTTGTCTTGAAATCGACCAGAAAATTGGTTAAGAACTAAAGTGTGGAAGCAAATGAAGCGTACTGCTAATGGGGCGTTCTTTTGGTTGGTTCATCAATAAGAATGCTCATTATTGGGGAGTGCAAATGTGGTTCGCTCAATCACAGCCATACATCTACTACCAGACACACATGGGAACCTGGGACATGCAATAAAGTTCATGAATGTTCTTGAAAGTGCATGCCAGACTCTATGGATTACTTAAAGGGGGTGTATCATGGCAAATACTGGTTAACACCATCTGCAACTGCACATAAACGAATGGACTTGAAAAACGGTCAGCGTGCGCGAAACAGACCAAAGTTCTCCTCACTCTTTGGTTTCGCGTATGTTGCATGCACGTGAATAGTGCAGGCGCGTCGTCCGTAGTCATTTAATACCTGATTGGCCCCCCGAGTCAGGCCACGGGAAAAAACATGTAGTCTCGCCATGCTACACACCCTTTAATGTATTAATTATCTTATTCCTTCCAAACACCTTCTCACACAAACATACATCGCTCACTGCATACACATGTACAATGTATGCCAGAAGGGCATTTTGAAATTAACATAACATCTAGTTAATGTCCTTCTAGCTCTCAGCAGATGATTAAGCTTGTTTTTTACTCTCAGTGGTATAAAATTAAAAGCTTGAAACCAATGCCTATTAATCCAGACCACAGTTGAAATCAAAGTACATGTAACTGCCTTCTTTAATCTAAGCCCTACATGTATTAGTTTTCCCTGTCCACTTTTCTATGATACAATGTATTTTCCATTCATGGCGCTTTGTTAGTCGAGTTCTATCGAAAGCATAAACGTAGGTATCTAAAGATGATCAAACCATTAGCTTAATTTTATCAGTCATAGCTGTGCTGCATGCATCGGGCAAAGTCTGCAGCCATCCCTCTACTCACTTACAAAGCATGAGATAGTTGGCACCTCTAATTAAAGTCATAAGAAGGCTGAAGAAATTGCTTTTGTCTGCATTACGCTGGCGGCAGCAGCCAATACATGGAGCTCACTCACTGCCCGTCCATCCAAACAGTATTATAATGAAGACAAATGAGGAGTCTTCTCACCGAGTCCTCTAATGATCCCAAGATCCACTGAAAGCTCATCATGAAAACCTCTTCTATCTCTGTCACTTTATATTTCACAAAGCCACTTGAAGTCGAACACCAGCATGTTCGAAGGCTTCTTAGAGTACACAGAGATGCTATAAGTACCTGGAAACTCCATCTTAATAAGCGATGCTTTCATCCCTCTAGTCTAGGAAGGAAAGTCAATCTTGACAAAACTTTTTCTGAAAACCATGTATTTCCTTCAGGGACTTTACATAAACTTGAATTAAGTTTGACAAAGAACAGCAAGATCGGGATGTCACTGTCTTGGCTAAAAGTTTATACTGAAAGTAAAAGAGATTTCTTTACCAGATTCCATCTAAATGTATAGTACATTCATATACTGTCACAAATATATTAAAGGTAATGGAAAGTTTTGGGAAATTTTGAAAATTGGATGGATAGTAATTCTTTAAAATATTGAAATACTTGGATGCCCCTGTGGATGTACAACAGGTGTATAAGCACTAACAAAATTAGCCCCTAAAACACTTCTGCTATCACACACACACAAAAAAATGTCTGACAAGCAACAGAAACAACAATATATACATGTACATGTACTATACATTCTGCAACAAAAACAAACAAATATAAAACTCCCACACAAAAAGGGAAAAGATAAACTGTAAGGTCTAAATGGGGAGGGGCAGTTGTGCCCCCCCCCCCACCCTCTTTAAATCCATGCAAGGGTTCAAGTACTGTCAGATATTCTGTGTAATTCACCTTGAAGAAGGGTTCAGGGCAGAGTTGTTTGTTTGCTGCTGTCTTAATAAAGATAAGATAATCCCTAATAGTTTAATTGATAGGATGGATAGTAAGTGATGATGGCAGGGGATTATCTCAGTCTTTTTTTTGAAAACAAAGGGTTTGTTTAGCTCTTCCTCTTCCACTTATCCCTCTTTAATTCTTCTTAATCCTAGTTCATTAGACCAATTACTTTGTGCACACAATGCTCACCAGTAATGCCATGATACATGTACATGTACATGTACATTTTAGTGCCTATTCTAGACACGATTGTACAAACTTTCAAACATTAGTTTGTAGGCGTGCTTGGTACGTGGAACATGCATAGACTACATGTACACACCTACATGTACATGTACATGTACTGCAGTAGGTTGCAACGAGCAGTATGTATCCTGATTTTTGTGTAATAATCTTATAATTATTTGATTTAATAAAGCCACTGACATGTACAGTTACAATTGAATCAGACTTTCAAATCAGACAACTTATACTGTAGGCCTATCTGAAGTACAATGTACATGTACAATGTACACATGTCAGCGTGTGATGATAAATCTTGAGCACAAGGGCTATCCCGTACAAGATAAAAGGTCAAGAAGAGATCACAGATGAACAGACTAATCTGTTATCGAAGCCTTCAATTTAGTGCTTTGTGATGTCATCAAAGACTGTTCCTTGAATAGAGCTGAAACAGGAAGGAAGTATTACTCAGATAAAAGTCTTGCTCTCCTCTGACCTTCCTAACAAGATAAGTCCATGTTTCTTTGATTCAAGAATAGGGAGTTCACACTACATGTACATGTACACGAGTGACAAAGACATGCATCAAGACAAAACCAGCAGATCTTAAAGAGATGGTTGAGTTCTGGGGAGAGGTGAAAAATAGTTTGTGAGCGTTTTCATTGTTATTATCCAGGTGTGGAAGAACATCGGAGAAAAAGTGTTCCCTGAAAAGCATTGCTCTTCAAATGCCGTCAAATTCTAAATATGATAAGTTACAGCTTAAAAATGAGGCCCGATTTTTATGCCACATGTTTGTGTAGTCCCATATACCTCTTTCTGTGTACAGTGCTTGTTATTTTACCAAGACTGGGCCAAATTTCTTATCATTTTGATGACTCCAGAACCTTGTACTGTAGTACACATCAATACCTACATGTATGCTACAGGATCAACTTTTTCTGATAGATTCTACACCGTTTCTTTCACAATGCAATCACATGACCGGAACTCAACTTTATCTTTAAGCATGGTCTGTACCATGGACTAACTGTAAAACAGACAACTTTAATGTACACTGTACATGTTCAAATGTAGACATAAAAGGACTCACAAGATAATAAATGTCTACAAATTCGGCACAGGCAAATAATGAGCAGAATTTAAATCTGAAGTCATCGAAAAAGAAATTCCTAGAAAGTCCCTCAAAAACATTTTTTTCCTTTGCTTTTCAGGTTCTTTGGAATGACAGTAGTTGATGCTTTACATGTATCATCAGTCATAAATGTCCATGAAATATAGCCCATCACTGCAAACTAAAAAGCTGTATAGTATGGTATACCATCATCAAATTGTATGCATTCCTCAAATATCTAAACTACATGTATATTATGATAACAACATGACTATTATGTACCAGAGATTATGCCTACCCTTTGAGTGAATCATATGCCTACACATTCCCCATTAATTGATGTATTCCAGGTAGCAGATTGTCTTCACAATCACTGCCCACTGTTTATTAGGAAAGCAAACTTGGGATGACGATTTAGAGTCAACAATGAGAAGAGACAACCTTGAATCCAATTTCATAAGCTTGGAATTCCAATGCTGCTAAATAGCAAATATTTGACAGTTCTTTGTCATTATCACTGTCATGTGTCAACACACTGACAATGCCCATGGGTAGAGATCCATGTAA
>JAVYIG010011739.1:0-58498 GCA_035222895.1 Strongylocentrotus droebachiensis | reverse complement strand
GAGCTTGAAAGTTGAAAGTTGTTTATGCAGAGTTGGCTTTACTCCGACTCATGCTATATACATTGCAGTGATTGCATTATTATTTAATTTGCTCTCAATTGTACGGTACAAAATACATACTTCTTTCTCTAATGTGTTTTTGGAAACAACAGTACTGACACATGAGCAAATGCAGTGAAGGGGCGCTATGCAATTAATTAATTTTTTATAGTTAAAAGCTGGAATGGACGTGCCCATACCGGATATAACCCCTCTTGTCTGATTTTCTTATAAAATTGAAGATATGGCGTATATATTCAATACTGAATGAGCGCCATTAAACTATTACCAACAACAACAAAAACTTGTCTGATGTCAACACTCAACAACCTATTTGGAGGCGTGATGGCTCACTGGTAGTAGAGCAGTAGTCTGGTAACCGGAGGTCGCGGGTTCGAAACCAAGTCGATGCGCCATTTGGCCTGGCGTTAATCCTCATTACCAAGTCCCTCGGAGAGGACTTGAAGCCGTCGGTCCCCGTGTTGCTTACTTACAAGCACACGCATGATTTCTCGAATGCGCCCCCCCCCCAAACAAACAAAAAAGTCGCCGCCCCTGACCCGACACAAGAAGGACTGTGTGTGCATTGACGTTAAACGGCTGAACAGGTTCAACAGGAAACATCAAAATGTATCGATTGGTTGAAATGTTTATTTTTCACCCGATTTGCAAACGTTTCCTTGCCTCATAATTTGCAGGGGCAGGGGGAGGAGGTACGAGTCCGAACAAATTTTTGACATGAGCATATATAATAGCTGTATGCCCTATATATTATCAGGGGCGTCGCTAGACCTTTTTCAGTGGGGGGGGGGGGTGTAGAGGCCAACGATTACCGACAAAACTAGCCACCAATTACCGACAAAATTAAATGTCCAATATCTACAAATTTAACCCTATAAACCCGGGGCCGAAGGCTAAATTATTTTTCCCATGGACTATCTATAGTACTTGCGTATGCGCAAATGGTAATTTTCCTCGACGACATAAATATATGAATTATTTCGTCAACTTAGTCGGCATCATAGCTATATTTTAATGCAGGCGCGGAGCTAGGATCTTATTTTAGGAGGGGCGGTAGAGAGCAAGCGAATCACTTAAAGAGCGCGCGAAACGCGCTCATTAGGGGGGGGGGGGGGTGGGTGATAGGCGTTACCTTAAATTATTAGGAAAGGAAGACGATTTATTGTACCGTTCTCGACTGTTAATCCTTGTATGAATGAAGTCCCCCCCCCCCCCCTCCCGCGCGAAGCGCGAAAGCTTTGACGTTTCATTAAATTATTATAAAAAGAAGAAGATTTGCTGTACCGTTCTCGACTGTTAATCCTTATCTGAATTCAGTTCTCCCCCTCCCGCGCAAAGCGCGGAAGTTTTGGCGTTTCATTAAATTATTAGAGAAAGTAGACGATTCGTTGAACCGTGCTCGACTCTTAATCCTTGTCTGAATGAAGCTTCCCCCTCCCGCGCGAAGCGCGGAAGCTCTGACGTTCCATTAAATTATGAGAAAAAAGCAGACGATTCGGTGTACTGTTCTCGACTCTGAATCCTTATCTGAATTCAGTTCTCCCCCTCCCGCGCAAAGCGCGGAAGTTATGGCGTTTCATTAAATTATTATAGAAAGTATTCGTTGAACCGTGCTTGACTTTAATCCTTGTCTGAATGAAGCTTCCCCCTCCCCGCGCGAAGCGCGGAAGTTTTGGCGTTTCATTAAATTATTAGAAAAAGTAGACGATTCGTTGAATCGTGCTCGACTCGTCTAAATGAAGTTTTCCCCTTCCGCGCGAAGCGCGGAATTTTTAGCGTTTCATCACAATATAGAGAAAGGAAGACGATTTGTCGTACCGTTTTTCGACTCTTAATAAGCCATATTTGTCTGAATTCAGTTTTCCCCTCTCGCGCGAAGCGCGGAAGCTTTGACATTTCCTTAAATTATTAGAGAAAGAAGACGATTCGTTGTACCTTTTTCGACTCTTTATAAGCCCCATTTGTCTGAATTCAGTTCTCCCCCTCCCGCGCGAAGCGCAGAAGCTTTGACGTTTCATTAAATTATTAGAGAAAGTAGACGATTCGTTGAACCGTGCTCGACTCTTAATCCTTGTCTGAATGAAGCTTCCCCCTCCCGCGCGAAGCGCGGAAGTTTTGACGTTTCCTTAAATTATTAGAGAAATAAGACGGTTCGTTGTACCGTTCTCCACTCGTCTAAATGAAGTTTTCCCCTTTCGCGCGAAGCGCGGAATTTTTGGCGTTTCATCACAATATAGAGAAAGGAAGACGATTTGTCGTACCGTTTTCGACTCTTAATAAGCCATATTTGTCTGAATTCAGTTTCCCCCTCTCGCGCGAAGCGCGGAAGCTTTGACGTTTCCTTAAATTATTAGAGAAAGAAGACGATTCGTTGTATCGTTTTCGACTCTTAATAAGCCCTATTTGTCTGAATTCAGTTCCCCCCTCTCGCGCGAAGCCCGGAAGCTTTGACGTTTCATTAAATTATTAGAGAAAGTAGACGATTCGTTGAACCGTGCTCGACTCTTAATCCTTTGAAGTTTCATTAAATTATGAGAAAAAAGCAGACGATTCGGTGTACTGCTTTCGACTCTTAATCCTTATCTGAATTCAGTTCTCCCCCTCCCGCGCGAAGCGCAGAAGTTTTGGCGTTTCATTAAATTATTAGAGAAAGTAGACGATTCGTTGAACCGTGCTCGACTCTTAATCCTTGTCTGAATGAAGCTTCCCCCTCCCGCGCGAAGCGCGGAAGTTTTGACGTTTCCTTAAATTATTAGAGAAATAAGACGGTTCGTTGTACCGTTCTCCACTCGTCTAAATGAAGTTTTCCCCTTTCGCGCGAAGCGCGGAATTTTTGGCGTTTCATCACAATATAGAGAAAGGAAGACGATTTGTCGTACCGTTTTCGACTCTTAATGAGCCATATTTGTTTGAATTCAGTTTCCCCCTCTCGCGCGAAGCGCGGAAGCTTTGGCGTTTCCTTAAATTATTAGAGAAAGAAGACGATTCGTTGTACCGTTTTCGACTCTAAATAAGCCCTATTTGTCTGAATTCAGTTCCCCCCTCTCGCGCGAAGCCCGGAAGCTTTGACGTTTCCTTAAATTATTAGAGAAAGAAGACGATTCGTTGTACCGTTCTCGACTCGTGAAATTAAGTATTCCCCTTCCGCGCGAAGCGCGGAATCTTTGGCGTTTCATCACAATATAGAGAAAGGAAAACGATTCGTCGTACCGTTGTTGACTTTTAAACCTTGTTTGAATTTAGTTTCCCCGAACATTTTAAACCTCTGATTTCTTTAGCTGATATTATAGGAAAGTGAAACTTCGAGAAAATACAAGTATTGTAGTTGTAGTCACTCTCGAAATCGTCACAGCAGATAAAAAGTCACAGTTCGTAGGGAAAAAAACTTGTCGGCCGACCGACAATATACATCTCACCGACTTCAAACTTCTGCATTGATATTAGTACACGAGGATCGAGCAAGAATACCGACACAGCTGACCCGACACAGCAACATATTTGACCGTGTCTTTCTTGCTCCCTCGACGAGACGACTCCACCCAACAACCCCCTTCTCTCTTTTACTCCAACTCCTCTTCTCTCAGGCTCTTACTTCCCCCCTCTCTCCTCTCTTTCATCCCCCGTTTCTTTTGTTTCCCTTTTACTCTTTTTTTTCTTTTTCTTTTCTTTCTTTTCCTTTCTTTCCTCTCCTCCCTCTTTTTCTTTTCTCTCTCTCTCTTTCTTCTCTTTTCTTTCCTTTCTTTTCCTTTCTTTCCTTTCTTTTCCTTTCTTTCTTTTCTTTTCCTTTTCTTTTTTCCTTTCTTTCCCTTTCCCTCTCTTTTTTTTCCCTCCCCCTTTTCTCCTTTTTCCCGACGGCAGCGCAATTTTACCGACAAAATCCTGACAGGTGGGGGGGGGGTGTCGCACCCCCCCCCCACACCCCCCCCCCTTTGGCGACGCCCCTGTATATTATTCACATCCATTTTGATAACAAAATCTCTGTTTAACAAAACAAAATCGTTGGACGCATTTCAAGGCGCGCAGTCCCAATTGTTTATGCCCCATACCCCCTCCCTCTACGCCATGTAACCCCGCGTGTAACTATTCGTACAGATTAATATCTCTTGAATATCTTTTTCCGTGTTTTACCCTTCGCTGTCAAATCGATCTTCAGGATGAGTGCTACTTGCGAAGAAGAAAAGTACATGGCAGCACAAAGCCAAATTAGATGTTAGTGTCCTTCCTCATTTTGCAATGATTAATTAAACAATTCGTAATGACGTACGGAAAGACAATACCCCCCCCCCCCCCTCATCAGTAAAATTAATGCATTGGAACATGTATCCTTGTCTGGATTAGGCCCACCTATATATCCCCGTTATTATCCACTCCCCCTCCCAATCGACATTGTGCCCCTTCCTCAATACATGCATAACCATTTTTTGTTTTGTTAATAATGCGCCTGTTTATGTAGACTATGCTGTCGACGTTTCGTTCTGTTACAGGTGTTTCGCATTGGTAGGCAAATCCTGAGCACAAACCAATCTTGACTCTTGTTTTGTATCCTTTTTTGTGGTGCAGGTAATGCAGAGACACACACAAATAGTATGAACAAATAATATTTTACACCATGTTTTCCCAAACCATGAATTTTAAAAGCCTCTGTCTGTCTCAAATTAACCAACATATTGCAACTTCGACTCCCTAGCAACCCTTTCCTGTCTGTAGTCATGAACGCTTGAGGTGGCCGTGTTGAGCGCGGAATGATACATAGTAATGGAATAGGATATTACTATCCCGGTTTTATCTAAATTTCATTCAGAATACTAAAAGAAATAATAAAATAAATATTATTCGTAATCTCCTAAATGTTATGGTGAATCTTAATGATATAACATTTTCTGAACTTTAACGAAATACATAGACCTAGCTAGACCTATTTTATCAATCAATTATTACGCGAACGTGTAGAGCTGCTGAAATGCGTAAATAGGACACATTCGATAGTTGTGTGATTTGAATTGAGGTGAATTCGGGACCGAAACGTAAGTTAAAATATGTTGAAAACAACGACATAATAACATTTTTTGGGAGAATTACGGAAGGACAGCCGAAGCCATGGATGATATTCGTTTCGAATGGCTGAGAGACAAGGTCTATCATGCCTTGAACATTTCTGATCCCGAAGTTTTTGAGGAGTTGATGAATCGAGATGACGGCGAATATGAAATGGGCCTTGCCAAATTTCTAAATGAAACTCCAGAGGAAGGCAAATCAGCTGCCATATTTTACAAAAGAGTTCAACAAGAGGAAAGAGAGGTTGAAATAGAAATTGGTAAGTTAACAAGCTACATGGAAATTTAGCCCAAAATCCCAAGATCTGTTTGATGAAACAGAAAAAAACACATCGAAGACAGTCGGTAGACACTACCGATTTAGCCGTCTTAGCTGCGTCGCCTGTAACTCCAGGGAGCTCCCCCGCGGTTTGGGGGAGGAGCTCCCTGGAGTAACGTCACCTGCTGGCCTGACTCGCTTGACTTGGCGTGTGGGCGCACAATTCGGGCAGTCAACATGGACATGGTCAAGAAGGACAGGGATTCTGGCGACGAGAATTTTACAGCATACTATGTATGATGGGGTGTCCAAAGTTCGTGGACATTTAACACATAATTAAGAATGTGACATTTGATCCACGATTTCTCATATCCTAGACCTAGAGTAAAACCGCCAAACTTCGGACGTTGCCAAACTTCGGACAAAAATGACTTCAACGGCTCGAACGCAAAATATGAGCCTAGCTCAGCCGGGTAACTTGCATGCATTTGATACTACTACTAACCTATATCGTTAGTACAAAAAGTTAGGGCAGGTTGCCGTCTGCAAAACTCACAAAAAACATCGAATTCAGAGACAGATTTCAGGTTACCCAGATTTTTACAGTTCCTTAACAGGGGAGTTAAGGTGAAGAGCCTCCAATATATCGATTACAAACAAATCCTTGGCATATTTCAGGTGGTTTCTGCCAAAATTATGGGAGCTTATGAGATACTTTTTCACTCTATCGCGAAAATTTTCTAATGGCGGCCGTTACCACGGACCTAGGGGTACTAGATAGATTCCCCTACCAGAAGATGGCGCTCTTCTAAACTTCGGACAGGCAACATTGAGTGTCATTTTGACTAAGGAAAAATAGCGCTTTCGTAAGATTTTAGCACCAAAATATTGTACGAGTGTTGTGAAAAACACCTTTCTGATAGTTCTATCTTATTTAAATCTACCCAAAACGAAAAAATAATACTTTTTTTCATGAAATCAACGCAGTCAAACTTACCCCCGTCGTATGATTTCGATCCGGTTTCCAAACCTCCGATGAATGCGCACTTTAACGCGCGCGCTATACGTGCGATAAACGTGCGCTATGCGCTATACGTGCGCTATACGTGCGCTACGCATGAACGTCCGATGTTTGGCAAGTGCGTCCGAAGCTTGGCATGAAAACAGGTTCGGCGGGTAAGTAAATAATTCTAGTTTTCCATTTCCTTTACTAATTTTCTTTTACATGATATACATAAACATTATTTGTACAATAATAATATATTTGATCTTTCAATAATTAAAAAAAGAATTTAATGTTTTCCCCCGTTTTGTCTTAAGTGTCCGAAGTTTGGCGGTTTTACTCTACACAGATCTATTTAGATCTAGATCGGAAAGGTAATCCTATTCTAATCTAGACCGAATTTTCCGTCTCTTTCGTTCGTTAGTCTCTTATTGGGGTAGGGTCGGCCGGCTCTCTCTTTAGAGACGGAAACCGTCTATACACATTCCCTTGATAACGCCACGGCCATTTCAGGTCGTAGCGTTTTGCCCCCGAAATCCCCCAAAATGTCATTTTACCTCGTGCATATCCAAATGTAAATTAGGCCTAGATCTAGGCTATAATACATCGGTTCCACTTACTAAGTTGATTGAAATAATCCGTTTAATGGTCCCTTTTAAGGAAATTATGGGTCAAAATCGACATCCATGTTGAAAATCTTGTAAGCCGTGTTAAACTCTTGCTGCCGGAGTCATCTAAATCAATCTCATCCCTTCTAGTCTACGCCGAAGGCAAAATGATTATGAAGGAAAAACTGTGATAACGCCATTACGAACGTGTAGATGGCGCACAAGTGTCCGAAGTTTGGCGGTCTTACTCTATATGACAAGCCACCGAAACAAGCCATAGAATGTGAAAGGGGTCCATGATTGTCTTTTGATTCTCTATCTTCCTTTCTCAGAACCCTCGGAGACAGATGGCCTCCTTGAAATCATGGATGACGGCTTGTTGGGTGCCACACCCATCGAAGAGACCCCACCCACTCCTGCAGAACTGGCTGAAACACCCACCGAAGAGAAGGGAAAAAGTAAGTTTTCCTTGCAAAGGAATTGACAGTTATATATGAACAGAAATCTTACAAACATTTGTTTGCATTTTTAGTCTTTGATTGAGATGATATCAATGTCAGCTTGTGGAAAAGAAACAAGCCATTGTAAAATCAAACATCCAGATGCAAGAGAAGCAAGGGAATAATATATTTTCATTGAAAAGGGATTATACCGTATGTGATTCTCTACTAGGCAAAACTGATAGTTGAGCATAAATATATATAGGATAAATACGTGCAGAGGTGTCGTGGTCGTGTGGATATGTCACTGGACTGTAGATCACAAGGTCCACGGGTTGAGTCCCGCGTAGCACTAATATCCTTTGGCAAGACATTTATCTACATTTGCTACACTCTACCCAGGTGAGGTAAATGGGTACCTGGTAGGATTATTCTTTGAAATGCACTGTGTGCTGATAATGGCTGCCAGTGCCAGAGCTAAAGCTAGGGTAATAATTTCCAAAGCTCTTTGGAAGCGCATAGGGACGTATGTGATCTGCGCTATACAAGAACCAAATACAATAATTATTATTATATACATGTACATGTATCACTTAAAAATAATTTACACAGTTATATACCACTGTTCCTGTGCACTGTTTACAATCCATATAAAGGGTAAATCTTTGTGATAAAATAAGTATTGTATATAGCTTGAACAGGAGACGAAAGAGAATTTCTGGAAAATCTTAGAATGCATCTTTGTTGTAAATTTTGTACGTTCATTCAATAGAGAGACCCTTGAAAAATGGCTTTGATTAACTGGGCCAAATTTCTTATCATTTTGATGATTCCTGAACCTTGCAGTACACACCAATACTTATATGCTAGATGATCAATCTTTTCTGATCGATTCCACAACGTTTCTTTCACAATGCAATCGCATGACCCGGGGGGTGTTTCACAAAGATCCTAAGTCGAAGTTAACTCTAAAGTTGGACTTAAAAATTATGGAAAGCCGTTAGCATCTTTGAAAATATTTTTTTAAAGTTTTTTTAAAAGACATAAAATGTTAATTCATATTTTCTATTATCAAGGAGATTTCATGTTCTTCGTGCAGAATTTATAAAAAGTCTAAAATACTTGATTTTTCGCTTTTGAATATATTTTATGAGGCTACAAATGGCTCTCCATAATTTTTAAGTCTAACTTAGAGTTAAGTTTGACTTAGGATCTTTGTGAAACACCCCCAGAACTCACCTTTATCTTTAATTCTACATAATTTTACAGAGAAAAAGAAGAAGAAAGGAAAGAGGAATCAATCGGCAAGGACAGACGCTCCAGAGCCAGAGACACCCCGTGAAGAACCTAAACCACCTGAACCCGAACCTGTGGAAGATATAGATCTAGATGCTCCATCCCCAGATAAACAACCTACAACAGTATGTATCCTTACTTACAGTACCCTTCCAATTTCCATTTCATTTCGTTTATTTCCATTTCCAACAAATAAATAAAGTACATGGGATGGCATTGTACTTAGTAAAACAATGAAACTTAACAATATATTTGTAATTGGTCCACAGTGTACAACAGGCATATAAAACAGGTTGGTCATGGAGGGGACTGCTGAAAAGCTGTGCTTGTAGATTGCAGCCCCCTATAACTTATAGTTCCAAAAATAGTATATCAATAATAAGGGAACGCACAAATACAATAACATCATTCATCATTAAACTCACAGTCTATGGTGGAATCTTTGAGTGAGAGACTCGGATACCCCGATTGGTGACCTGACATTTGCTCAGGTGACAGTTGCTCTGGTATTTAGTTTTTGGAAGATGTGAGACTTTCAGGTTTGCAGTTAGACTTTAGGTTGGGCTTAGGGTGAGGGTCCACTGTTGAAGTGTGGAATTTTGTTGGTGACTTAATATTGATCAAGGAATGTGTGTTGTAGTCTCGTAGAACCCCAGATTAGAAAGGAAAATTGTTTGTTTGAAATTGAAAAGCTTGTTAGAATTTACAAAAGAATACTTGTCATTGTTGGATAATATCCTTTCTTCTACTACAATTTCTTTATTTTTTTTATCCCATAACCTTGCATGGAGAATCAGATGGGTATGAACATACATTTTTACCTAGAGTTAATATTCTTCTAGCCCTTAATGGTCAAAGTGATGCATTGTGCTCCTATATTGACAATCATGGACAAATATATTTTGTGGGTAAAATTAGAAAAAAAGAAAAAAGGCCAGTATCAAAATACTTCCCTATGAGTCATAAGTATGTTTACAACCGGGATTTAAAACAAGTCTTCTGGGACCTGTTTCACAAAGCCTTTTTTCAATGACAAATTACAAATATCAGTGACAAATCTGTTGATAACCAATCAGAAGCAAGGATTTCAGTAGCTTATAACAACAACTGTCATTTGTCACTGATGACAAGTTTTGTGAAACACTCCCCTGGTTGCTTACTAACAAGCATTTATACTTTCTTAGCAGTAAGGTAAAATAATCACCACTATAAATAATAATACATTTCTACCTGTTATCTTCAGAAAATTGTCCGAGAGACCTTCATGCGCACGCTGCTGTACATGTGCCATGGACACGTACCGGAACAGGTCGCGGAGGAAGACTGCATTTACTTCATCCGCAATACACCGGGTATGGTGGACCTACCCAACACTATGGATGAAGCGCAAAACATGCTACCAAAGTTCTTTGAGTATGGTATCCTCAATGGTCACTCTCTTGTCATGCTGGAACAGATTATCACACAGGTAAGAATCAGAATTCAAAACATTGTTTATTATTTAGTGTATTTTAGCCTGGAAAAATATATGAGAAAATTGATTCTGACAGAAAGAAACATTTAAATAGATCTTGATGTTCATATTTTTTTGAATAAATTTGGTATTGTTTTGTTGACAGTAGTTAAAAATGAAAGGCTTCAGTTGTTGGTCTTTTGCAGCGTTGCAGAATATATTTTCTTAGTTCACCCCACTTTGCTACAGGAGATTGTAATTTTAAGTGACCAAAATATTTCATCTGCAGAGCAATAGCAATTTCTGAGACACATTGTATAGCCTTATTATTGTATACCCACCATACTGTTCGGATGGAAAACTTTGTGTAATTATATATCTCTCTTTGCTTAATATTCGAGGCCAGGCGCGCCTTGGGGTCATGGCATGATGCAACGTCCCCTCGAGCCTATAAAAACAGCTAGGCCTCTCAAATCAGTCGATATATCTACACTATGGAATAACATTTTTGGCTTTTGATTCCCAACCAGGTGTACATTCCCCTGCTGTCTTTTAGCGCTCACAAGAACGGCGATGCTCCAACAGAAGCAGAGCAGAAAGCTGCTGCCCTCTCGTCCTCCTCCAAGGACAGCCTCGGCATCCACCCTGATGATTCCGACGAAGAACAAGAAGAGGTCAACGTGGCTGAACTCCAGAAGCACGCCCTCTTGAGGGACGATTTCCTCATCAACATGGAGAAGTTCGCCAAGCACATCGAGCGCACCATCCAGCAGATCGAAGGGGAGGTGCGACTGGACATTCCAGAGCTCGGCACCGACGGAGACCCGAACGAACTGGCCCAAAACGACGTCCTCATCCATGAGATCGAGAACGCAACGTTGGAGTGGACAAAGCAGATTGCAAGTGCAGTGGAGGTTCAGCTGAAGAAGGCTCCTCATGGAAACGGCCCACTCGCTGAGATTGACTTCTGGCGAGAACGGAACGCAGCGTTGAGTGCTCTCAGCGAGCAGATCAAGATGCCAAAGGTCAAGAAGATGCTGGACATCCTGGCCAAGAAGGATGCCATGGGTGACCATGCCATCCTGCAGAGCTTCGATCTCAACAGAGCGGAGCTCAACAAGTACTACGTGGAGGCAAAGGACAATGTCCGCTTCCTCAGTACCCTGGAGAGGCACTTCAAGAACCTGACGCACGGGGCAGGGTTCCAGATTGTCCTGGACACCATCCCATCCATGATGAATGCCTTGCGTATGGTGTGGATCATCTCTAGGCATTACAATACGGATGAGCGTATGATTCCTCTAATGGAACGCATTGCGTGGGAGCTGGCTGAGAGAGTTGAGAAGGTCATTAACATCAGGACCATATTCAAGTAAGACCCAAAATATTTAGAACTAAAAACTTAACATATTGCAATTGTGGCTCATGTGATTGACTTAAAGTGATCACAACCGATCTAGAATTAGATGTCAATCACAACTCTGTACCTGACAGATAGGCGATTGTAAACTTGCAATTGTTTGAAAGGCCTTGAGATCATTTTGGATGAATCATAATAGACAGGGTCCTGACCTAAAGCTGTACATGAAAAAGAGTTCTATGAAAAAGAGCATGCTATGATCTTAACAAGCTTCTTGAGTCAATTTCAAGTAATGTTGCAAAGTAATCAAGACACAATTTGTGAGAACATTTATAAAAAGTACTCTTTGTTCACTTTAATTACCACTCTTTTATCACTCTTTTACCACTTTAGAAAAAATGGTGCTAAGCATAAAGTGGTAATCAGTTTTGTGCAAGTAAAGCAGTCATTTAAAAAAGATAACATATTCATGTGTATATTCAATTCAATTTAATTAAAGGTTTATTGAAATATATCTTTGCAGCCGTTGATGGCTGAATTGCAATATAGTTCACAGATAAAAACATGCAAAATTACAAAATAAACATATCAATTACAATGAACATAGATTGACATAAATTTAAAGCCAAATAGAAATTAAAAGTACAGAATTACAGTTGAAATTGTAGTTAGAATAATGTGATATGGATTGATATTAATATATGTTGAGAGTATATTAATCAGTTGGCTTTAAAATATTTTCAGGGATTCACCTGTGCAAGTAAAAGCCAAGACTGCAGAGGCCAAGAAGACCTTGGAGATGTGGAAGGAATGTTACCTTGAGGTCAGGGCCAAGATTGAAGCCTCCGGACGTGATGCCCGCTGGGAGTTTGACCGCAAGAAACTCTTTGAACGGACAGACTACATGGCCACCATCTGCCAGAATATCTATGATGTTGCACAGGTACAGTTTTTCTCTCATTGATTATTATTCCGCTTGGACCTAGTACAGATCCTTGTGGTATGCCAAAGTCTACAGCAACTTCCTCTGGGATGTGTCCCTCAAATGCTTCGACTAAAAGGTGGATCAAGAAAATTCTTGATTCACCTTTTGTTGTTTTCCAATGACTCCATAGTGGTCTAGCTTGTAGAGAAGTTGTCCGTGTCTCCAGTGAGCCTATATTGTGGCCGCGGTTTAGGGTAACTATTTAGCGGCAGCTGCTATGTGAGTCTACCTTGCAAGTTTGGTATTGGATGGGAAAATGAAACCAGATGAAGCCAACAGACTGGGGATGACTTAAGGTGGGCAATACAACCCAGTACTTTATACAGACAAACCAGCAACCATTAGTAATTTATGCAAATTATAAATTTGTCCACAACCTTGATTTTTTCTTACGTAAATACAGGTAATGTGGACAATTATTTAATTTGTTTTGGGTAATTATATAATTGGGTTATGAGTCTAAGATACAGAGATCAGGCAAAACAATCCTTGAATGGTGGCCATTTTACTATTTTTTGCAGATTAGTACATTGTTCCACAGCTCCAATATTCCTTAATTGTTAGTATGTTGTTATGGGAGATATTCCGAACTAATAAAGCTAATATAGAAAATGTATTTTTGTGTACTTTGGTTTAATTTTGATACATACATTTTGTGATTTTGAAATTCTTTTCATGCAGGTGCTTGAGGAATTCTACAACATCTTTGGACCTGAGCTGAAGTCCGTAACAGGAGATCCACAGCGCATCGAAGATGTGCTCAAGAGAGTGGATGGCCTTGTAGAACCTATACAAGATGTAAGTTGTCAAATTCAAAGTTGATAACATGTCAACCATGTTGAATATCAGAGCAGTGCATTTCATATTGGGCATAGAGAACTGCCTTACAAATAGTTCTTTAGTGTTGTTGAATTATTTTTTTTTTATGAAAAGAGCTTTATCTTGAAGGAAATGTATTACCCCTTCTCCAGTTTGTAAGAATTATCTTTTTACTAACATAGCTGAAGAATACGGCATAATATAACTTGGTATAGTACCCATAATTGAAAATAAAAAAAATGACATGTATCACGGAAAGAAAACATTTTACTTGCCTTTTTCTAATTTTGTCATTTATTATTTAGATATAATGAGGAATAAAACAAATTAAAAAAACTTTTAATGTGGTTAGTAGGGGTATAGAGGCAATGTGCCTTTGTGAAAAAATATGAGGATTACATAGTGTTATTTGTACAGTCATTATTTTAAGCAGCGATGTTAAAGATAGATTTGCCTTTCTTTATTTATTTCTTTCATGAATATTTACATAAATTTCTCAATATAATAATTTGTTAAAATCTGAACAGATCATTGATATTAATCAGAGTATATTTTTATCGATTTGAAATCGCTCATTGAAATTTATCCTTCTTACTACGGCTTTGTTTCATTATTCACTCTTATTCTCTACTTATTTTCTGTTATATGTTACTATGTATTGATTTTTTTGATGATGTTTATATGTTCAAGTAGTTTGTATCTTTATATATGTTGCATTTGTTTACAGAGCCCCCTGGAAAACAGTACTGTGATTACTGACGGGGATTCCCTGTTTAAATAAAACGGAATAAATAAATTAATAAATAAATGTATTAAACAAAATGTTGTGTTGTCTGTGCATTTAGGTGAACTTCGAACCCTTCAGCCTGAAGCACCAGCTCCAATGGCGTAAGGTCATGGAGTGGTTTAACAAGGAGGTCGCAGCCATAGAAGACGAGGCCAAGCATTTCATTGACGAGTCCTTCAAGACGCTACGCTCGGCAGAGGGCGCTTTTGACATGCTGCTCAAGTTCAGACACATCCGTTCACGCGAGGCCATCAACTCGCAGATGATGAAAAAGTTCAATGATATCCTCCTGCAGTATGGCAAAGAGGTCAGATCATAGCCCAACATGATTATGTTTTTTTTTAAGTATATGGGGTAGATATCAATTTACTTTGATAGTGAAATACTTGTTGAACAAAGCTCATTGAGTTCTTGGCCATTAAGCTCAGCGAGTTGAAGGTGGCGAAATACTATATGGAGAGCAAAGGGTCTCTACACACAGACAAAATATTATAAACATGTTTGTGTGAGATGCATTTTATTCATATAATCAGTATGAGCATGAGAAAGAATGAGGGTTCATAATTGTTGATAATTCTATTATTTATGTAGATTATTTAACAATCAATTATTTCCTCACTTCTCCTGTATGGCATTTTCACATACATGGTTGGGGAGTTGTTTTTCAGTTCCAGTTTAATATTTTTACCACAAAACCATGATCTCTCTTTGAAGAATAATATAATTAGTATTACAAAAATAAAATATTCTGTCTGTTCAGAGCCAGAAGTATCCAAAGTCTTTTTGAAAATATATGAGTTATTGCCCTTATGGCAGATGAAATAATAAAATTGGCAATTGAATTTGGGTGTATTTTCCAAACAGGCTGACACAGTACAAGCCCTGTTCAAACAGTACCAGCAAAACCCTCTCATCTAAAAAAAAACAGCCTCCAGGAGAATTATATTTCTCTTTGTTGGATTACAAATAAGAGGCGCGATAGTTAAGTCGGTTGAGCAGTGGTCTCGTAATCCGGTGACCCGGGTTCGAACCCAAGGCGATGCGCTAGTGCCCTTTGGTAAGGCATTAATCATCTCTTAAGACGTCGGTCGTCTGGTTGGTTACTTACAAGCATTTATGCTTTCTTAGCAGTCAGGTAAAGAAATAACCACCACAAATCATTTTTTTCTTCTTCCAAATACCTATACAGGTTGACACGGTACAAGCCCTGTTCAAGCAGTACCAGCACAACCCTCCCGTCTCTAAGAACCAGCCTCCCATAGCCGGAGCCATAGCTTGGGAGCGATCTCTCTTCCATCGTATCAAGCACACCATCATCAGGTTCCAGAGCATGGAGGACATGCTCACCAGTGAATACGGAAAAGCGGTAAGTTTTTGGATATTCAATTTTTGCTTCTTTTATTTATAGATTTTAAAGGCATTGTTATGCCTCCGCTACAAAGTAGCCGGAGGCATTATGTTTTCGGGTTGTCCGTCCGTCCGTACGTCCGTTCGTACGTCCGTCCGTACGTCCGTACGTCTGTCCGTACGTCCCGTTCTCGTGATCGCGTTATCTCAAGAACCGATTGGTTGATTCCCGCCAAACTTGGGTCATATATGTATCTCACAGAGCCAATGAACTGATCAGATTTTGGGGTCACGAGATCCAAGGTCAAAGGTCACAGGGCTCATTATGTATGCGAAAATGGCTCGTGATCGCGTTATCTCAAGAACCGATTTATGGATTCCTGCCAAACTTGAGTCATGTATGTATCTCACAGAGCCAATGAACTGATTAGATTTTGGGGTCACGAAATCCAAGGTCAAAGGTCACAGGGCTCATTATGTATGCGAAAATGGCTCGTGATCGCGTTATCTCAAGAACTGATTGATGGATTCCTGCCAAACTTAAGTCATGGATGTATCTTGCAGAGCCAATGAACTGATTAGATTTTGGGGTCACAAGGTTGAAGGTCAAAGGTCACAGGGCTCATTATGTATGCAAAATAGCTTGTGATCGCATTATCTCAAGAACCGATTGATGGATTCCTGCCAAACTCAGGTCATGTATGTATCTTGCAGAGCCAATGAAATGATTCGATTTTGGGGTCACCAGGTCAAAGGTCACAGGGGTCTTTATGTATCCAAAAATAGCTTATGATCGCATTATCATGAGATCAAATAGACAGATTACTATCAAACTCAAGTCATGTATGTATCTTGCAGAGCCAATGAACTGATTAGATTTTGGGGTCACCAGGTCGAAGGTCAAAGGTCACATGGCTCATTATGTATGCCAAAAATAGCTTGTGCATGCATTATCATTAAAACCCACAGATGGATTACAATCAAACTTGAATTAAAAAATTGTTTCTGTTTTGGTTTGTAAAATTGCTCTATGGCGGAGGCATCATTTTTGACTGCGCGCAGTCAAAGTTCCATCTAGTTTAACAACGTTTCAAGTTTCACAAATCTGAGATGTATGTCCCTACTAGTAATCAATGTCCGTGATATGGTTTAGTATTGGAGCCCTAAAAAGATTGCGCTTCAAACTGATCATTAAGTGCTTCAAAAAAAGTAAAAATCTTTGAGCGACCGGTTTTACCATACTCATTTTCCCCAATAGACTGTAGTGTTATAAAAACCGTTGGGGAAAACATTTTTTTTAATTTCGAATTCCAATCATAAATATCTTGATAATCAGACAGGCGATTTGCTTGTAAAAGTCATGGGATTCCTGACTGAACTAAAGGTTTATAATTATGATTGCAGCATGAGCTAAATCCAGGATTTTGTTTAGAATCCGAGACAAAGATTCCCAATCCCTTTAATATATTGTTAATCATTTATTATTTAAATGGATTGATGTGCACCTGTTTCTTAATAGCCGGAAGCTTTTGAAGCCACCAGAAGGCTAGTTAAGTCTTCCTCTTTATTTTGAAGGAAACAAATGCCTTTGAGAATCAAATATCCAAAAAAAAAGTGAACATACTTTCAACAACATAAAGGTCTGACACATGCCATATCATGAAATGAAAAAGAAGAAGAAAATAAATTATTAAAATTTTTTTTTTTTTTTAAATCGAAAATTAATTTGTTTTTTCTGAAAAGTTCATATCTATTTAATGAAGCAAGAGTTCATTATTTTTTACCTTTTAATGATTTTCCTGTACATGGACGCGGTAGAAATGGGATAGTATTTTTACATTATACACTTATTCAGACAGTTTTCAAATGAACTTAATGAAAAAAAATTGTTCCTGTAGGCAAGGAACAAGTACCTAGGTGTAGCCAGGCAGATGAAAGAATATGAAGACAGGAAATACAAGGTGTGGCGTGAACACGTTGAGGTGATTCTACCGGGCTTACTCAAGCGTAACCTCCTGACCCGACCCCAGGATCAGATGCCTTCAGGAAAGACCCATGAACACGCAGGGGTTGACGATGGTGATGATACACACAGGTCAATGGGTAAGGTCAAAGTTCAAATAATAAAAAGTAAAGAAGGGTTTTACCATTTGTGCTAGAACGTTGTAAACAGACAGACAATGCATAGATGGGAACCCCTCGGCTTTCTATTTCTATTTCATATCGCGTTCATATTTCAATATATATTGAATTATATTGAATTGGATGTAAATAAGTTACAGGCACATTGTATCAGTCATGTGACAAGATTGATGGTAAAAAGAAATTGGATGTGATGCTTATGTGCAGATGTAATAGCAAGAATTTAGTTTAAAAAGAAAATGTAATTATTTTGAGAATATTGCAGCAGTGTCATTACGTGAAATGTGGAAGGAATTTCCCACTTCGATAACACATTATCTTCATGCATGTATCTGTTGGTCCTGAGTAAATTCTCAATGTTTATTTGACTTGAATTACGTCATACATTTCCATTCTTTGTGTATCTGTATAACATTTGTCCCTCTGATAGGAAGTTAAATGGAGGCCCTGTGTAGAGGAGAGTCACCACCTTACGCACGTTACAAACCCACTGCACTATTTGTATAAGAGTAAAGGGAAAGCTTGGTGTAGTGGTCCACCTGCACAATCCCAATCAGTTATTCTGGGAGGAGGGACCTGAGGGTTACAGTGATTCAGTTTGCTTTTCCTCTCCCAGGCTCAGGCGACACCAAATACATAATAGTAGACATGTTGTGGTCTAGTGAATAAGTCATCCAACTGCAGATCACAAGGTATAGGGTTCAAGTCCCGCTGCGGCACTAATGTCCTTTGGCAAGATGTTAAGCTACATTTGCCACTCTCCACCCATGTGTAAATGGGTACCTGATATGATTGAGCGTTAGTTACTTTGGCAGCTCGGCTATAACCAGGGTAATATGTGTAAAGCGCCATAACCTTATTTTTTCTTTTGTTTTGTATAATTTCAGGTCTTGGCACGGATACCAAGTATGTGGTAGACTTTGCTCCAGACCTATCAGAGATCATCACTGAGACCAAGTACATGGAGCAGCTAGGATTCTCCATCCCTGAGCTTGCTCGTAATGTAGCCCTACAGGTAAGTCATGAGTGAAACCTGTCTATAAAGACCACCCAAGGGAGACAAGGAAAGTGGTCTTTATAGGCGGCTGGTCTTTATGTACAGGTGCCTTTAGTAGTACATGTTTCAATGAGAAACCATTTTCAAGGGAAACAAAAAATGTGGTCCTTGTAGACAGGTGGTCTTTTTATACAGGTGGACACTAAAACAGGTTGGACTCTATATACTAAAACAATTAGAACCTTTTCAATTCAGTTATTAATAAACCTAGAAACTGTTTTATGAATCGTTGCACTCGATCCTCCATTTAAATGCCAAGTTGTAATCGACTGTTAGGAGTTTCTGTGGAACAATGGACCTTGTCCTCACTTACAACACATTCCAAGAGGCAATTGAATAATGTAACTAAGTAATCTTATCTAAATTAGAGATGATCTGCTTTTATTATGTGCAGCACCTGTCATCACTAACCATCTTTAATCTTGACATTTGACCTCTACAGGAAGACAAGTATCTCCGATGGAAAGATGGTCTGAATCACATGTTACACAGATACCATGGCGTTATAGCTTCTATCGACTCTGCTGAGGTAATTATTCATTCAATTTAGGATTCTGATTTTAAAAATTGAGACAGCTCCCCTGTTGGTGCCTCTTCCCCTCTCTTAACTAGTCGATGAATAAAATATTGAAAACGTGTTGGTCGGTTTTTCACTTATGGGCCTTTACTATGGTACTACATGTATGTATTTTACTTGACATGTTACCTGTTATCTGTGAGGTATAATGATTGTAATTTGTTTTCACTAAAAATCAATTGTATTGAAGTAGAGTTTGTCTTATAGTGCTACAGGATAAAACTCTTTTGTTCCCATCAAGAAGTTAATGAAGTATTTAGAAATAATTTTTGTAAATCCTCATTTGGCTTTCAAGACAAAATTGTATTCACAATATAACCTGCTTGTGTATATGACTGTAGTGAGGTATTTTGGGTTTTGATGTTGGAACATTACTATACTATGATTTTTTTATGTTGTTTTTGTTTTGATATTTGATATTTTTTTGTTCTGATCATTGTAGACTCAACTCCTTGATGAGCACCTAAGAGAGCTGAGACGTACTCTCAAACCAGGACACAAACGTCTCAATTGGAACTCTCTTGGTATTGCTGATTATAACACCAGATGTGAACAGGTATGAAATCACTTCTACTCATTTTTCCTCTGTCAGCTATAATACTCTCATTGAAAACTTCATTGTGATATGATTTGGTTTAATTAGAAATGTTTTGAAACTATTTTTGGCCCCTGATTGTTCCAAGTAGTTCTATGAAACATGTTGACATGGTGAATAGAAACAATCATTTTACAGAAATAGATGCTAAACTTCCCTACAGAGACGGTCTGAATGTAGGAAAGTGTATCTTGTATCTTGGGGAGATCAGAGTCATGCTGTTGGTTTTTCTGCTTGTACCTGTTGTATGATTGTACTTAAAAATAATGATAGGATAGCTTCTTCTTAATCCCGGGTCTCACTAAACATTCCGACTGCGATCAGATTCTTGAAGAAATAACAACAATAGTTTATGGAAATCTAAACAAAGAACGGTTTGATTTAGATTCTATAATCATGATAAGAAAACTAATAATTTTAGTACTTTTAAGCCTTGTAGTCAGAATAAGTGCTAAATCGGTCTCAAATTCTAGCCATTCATACTACTGATCTGACATTACAACGATTCTGAGCTCTTTCCTCCTTCAGGAAGCTTTGAATCCCCTTAAAATTTAGATTTTATTGATCGAATGACTTTAATTAGATCCTTGATCATTAAGGTTTTACATGTGTGAATGTTCATATAAATTACTGTTGTCTATTTTTCCAAAGTAAGATCACAGTTGGATCATGAAGTGTGCGTTGGGCATTAGATTTCAGCGAAAATAAAGATACATGTACTAAACCAACTTTATTTAAATAACTATCGTGCATGCTTTTTGTTTCTTTAATTGCAGGCAATCTCCAAATTTGAGTCCCTGGTAAACCAGATCCAGAAGAACGCCAAGGACATTGATGCTCGTCTGAGAGCCATGGAGTTGGCTGAACTCTTCAAAGGTCCCCCTCCTCAGGTCAAAGAAGATATCCTACCAAGCTGCAAGGTAAGGATCTGATTATAGTGATAATTATCTACTCTTACAACATACATACATTGCTGTTATAGAGGAGGTAGGAATGTTCATATTGAATAAGAGTAAATGATGATCTTATATTTTGGTTGATCACTTCTACATGCATTTATTTTACGATTATACGGGAAGAAGCACCAAAGAGCACAACAAGAGAACTCTGTTGATGGACTGACTGCACACTTCAGGGGGTTCATGGCCTTATGCTTAGGTTTATCATTACCGTTTTCTACAAACTCTATTGTATCATTTGTTCTAATTTTTTCAACAAAAATTGAATGCTGTTACCCACGGCAGACATGAGCACTCATAAAGAAGCCAAGAATTTCTCAATATGATAATATGTTATAATCTGAACAGATCATTGATAATAATCAGTGTATACGCTAATTTGTTATTTTTATCGATTTGAAATTGCTGATTGAAAATTATCATTCTTACTACGGCTTTGTTCGTTATTCACTCTTATTCTTTACTTAACTTCTGTTATATGTTACTATGTATTGATGTTTTCGAAGATGTTCATATTGTTTATGTTGTTCAAGTAGTTTGTATCTTCAAATTTGTTGCATTTGTTTACCGGGTCCCCTGGAAAACAGTACTTTGATTACTGATGGGGCTACCCTGTTTAAATAAAGAGGAGTAAATCATTTCTATCTACTAGTTCAATTTCTCTGATATTTTTTTTGCTACTAGGAATTCTATGACCACATTGAGAGGGAGCGGCTTCACATGTACGAGACGCTGTCCAGGAAGTACCGAGCCATCGGACCCCTGCTCACCAAGATGGAGGGTCTGGTGGTCCATACCAACACTGGGAAGTCTCCACGTCTCAATGCTTACTATGCCTTCTGGGAGAGGAGAGTCTATGAGACTCTCAAAAGGGTAAGATACATGCCTGATAATCACCCTATTTAAATCGGTTTCCAAATTTTTTTTATTTGATTTTGTTCATCTTTTTTTTTCTTTCCGATTTTATCTCTATTTTCCTGAATTTTCCCTTATTTTCTCTATTCTTCCCTATTTTCCCCCAATTTTTTCCCAATTTTCTTACTCAAAAGGGGGAGAATGTTGTTAAATGCCATTTTTCCCCCCGAATCTCCTTTTTTTTTTTTACTCAAGGGGGGGCGTGGTTGAGGATAGGGATCGCTATTTTGGTAGAATTGGTGGAGTGAAATCATTCTTATCACTGGTTGTAACCGGTGGTGAGGTAGTGCAAAGACAGAGATTTAGATGAAGACAGCTTTTTGTTTGTATTAGGAGTAGCGTTCAAGACTACATCCATGATTAACAGTGAAAATTAAATTAGACATATTTTTTCATTTTTAGTCTTTTTAGTGATGATATTAAAACTGTTGGTTCATTTGATAGAGAGAAATTTGGAAGTGTTTAAATATAACCTTTTTAGTGTTATAAAATGTTATTGTAAACTTAAAAGTGATCATTATAATAATTTATTGATACAGGACTTGTAATATCTAGCTGTTCAACCCCTATTCATATTTACATTAAATTGGTACACACCTGTTGATGTAAGTGACAATGATGCTATTCATTTCCCATCATAATATGCTAGTACATTTTGGTACACATATTTAAATGTTAATGACGTTAAAGGGATCCGGTAACTTTATCTCAGATTCTGAAACAAAATCCAGGATTTAGCTCATGTTGCAATGATAATTTTAAATCTTTAGGTCAGTCAGGAACCCACTGACTTTTACAAGCCGATCGCCCATCTGATTATCAAGATATTTATGATTGGAAATTGAAACCAAATTTTGCGTTTTCCTAACGGCTTTCATAATAATACAGTCTATTCGGGAAAACAAGTATGGTAAATCCGGTCACTCAAAGATTTTTACTTTTTTGGGGCCCTTTAAAACTCAAATTTGTTAGGGCTTCAATATTACACCATATCACAGACACTGATAACACGTAGGGCCGTGCATCTCAGATTTAACATAAAACGATGTCTTTAATATTATTCATTTTCCATCATGATATACTATTACGTGAAGCTCTCCAAGCAATTTTGCCTGATCAATGCCATTTAAATTTGTTTCTTGTCTTTCTTGTTTGATTAGATGGTGATCAGGAATCTGAGTGAGTTCAACCGAGACACGGTAACCAACAAGCCTCTATTCCAGATAGAAGCCATGCTATCTGCCCCAGAGATCATCCTAGCCCCGGCGGCTAATGAGATCTACAAGCTCACCATGCAGTGTGTGAGAGACCTGGTGGAAGGGTTAGTGATATGCTATTTAACTTTAACTTAAAGATATCTGGGATATTATAGTAATATCCAAGGTCCAAGCTACTGTAGACTCCACGTCTTGGTTTTTACTTGCACGTCCACCGTTTTATTGTAAATAATAGACATCATTCACTGTTTTGAATTACTTCATGCACTGTCACTATGCCAGCACGTTGCACGGACATCCCAGTTTAGCTGTATGATAGCTGCCATCGGGATTATCTCTACAAGTAACAAGTAACAAGTAAATATCGTAGCTGCCAACCATTCCCATTGTGGAGAAATGATTCCTACTTTTTAGCCTTCAAGCTATTGTTTTGAACCCTAGATTACTCTCTTTTTCTGAAATACTCTGTGTTAAAACTATACAAAATAGACTGTATTCCTAATTTTGCCTTGAGAGATTCCTAATTCTTTCTGTGACAGGTTGTCATGTATGTACTGTTGAAGCAAACTATTTTATATGTGTGGATGCATATAGCATCTTAAATGTCAATACTTCCAGAGTACCTTCACTGTTATTGAGTTGACATCAGCAGAGTAAATTGTACTAATAATTTAGATGAAACAAGCCTATTGACACGTTCTCCAAATTTCTGAATGTGGGGAACTATATGTAAAACAGAATATTAAGATGCTATATAATAAAACAAAGTTTGTAATGAATTCTTACTAGGACATTTGTGTAATTTCTTTCCATTTTTCTTAAACGTAGGACTTGTGAATAAAGATATAGTGAACTGAAATGCAACAATATAATACTCTTTGGTCAAAGAAGAGCAAAGGCAAATTTTGTTTTAGTGGAAGCGTATGCACAAACTAATTACCACTTGTCTTCTAACCAAAACAGAATGCATGATACTTGCCTCTTTAATGCTAACTCATTGCCCCTTTGTTAACAGAACCAAGAACTTTGTGCGTTGGATGCACGGTACCTGCAT
This sequence comes from Strongylocentrotus droebachiensis, assembly GCA_035222895.1. Lineage (NCBI taxonomy): Eukaryota > Metazoa > Echinodermata > Echinoidea > Camarodonta > Strongylocentrotidae > Strongylocentrotus > Strongylocentrotus droebachiensis. The sequence goes on along the minus strand of JAVYIG010011739.1, from coordinate 34,511 downwards.
CGAGACTCCGCCACAGAACGTAGATGGCGAGGATGAGCCGTACATCTTCAGTTTCTTCTCGGACATCTCAGCAGACCCTGCGGTCATCGAGCTAGTCCAGACCACCTCGACGTCCATGCAGAAGTCACTGACCAATCTCACCAAGTATCTCAACAGGTCAGTTTCTAAGTCAGTGATCGAGTGCTTGCTTGTGCTCCCTTTTTATGATCAATTTAAGAGAACCAATATCCCCTGACTATTTTTCCTGTGTTAGGAGTCGTGTGGTTATATCCTGTATTCGGTTATATATTTGGTCCTAAACATCACTTCTCTAAAGATATAATTTAAGGTTAATACCAAAATCAAACTGCATGAAGAGTGAGCAGTGATGTTTAAACAAACTAGTTGAAGCATTCGATTGTGTTTGCAAGTTAACTCATGTGTAAGCCTTCATATGAAATTATTTGTATACCTCTGTATTGTTAACTTTCTGAATGTGTCATGTACTGTTTTAGATTTGATGTCTTTAACTTTTTCTTGGTATATATTAAACAGGGCGCCGCACCAACTCTTTTGGAAGAGGGTCTAGATTTAAGTTTTTAGAGTCGCTATCCATGAGCCCTACTTATGGAGGGGAAAAAATGAAATCTTGGGGGTCCAGACCTAGATTTTGGGCGCCCTTGTGTCCCCAGAGTCTGTTAGTGTTGAGCTCTGTTTTATAACTATATATGTTTACATTCAAATGATTATGACTTAGAAAAGTGAAGCACCTTACATGGCATCTGTATGAATGATGTTTATATCAAGTAATTCAATTTTTTTTTTACCCCAGATGGAAGAGATACAGACCTCTGTGGAAGTTGGATAAGACCATCATGCTTGAGAAGTTTGCAAGCAAGAATCCAACCTGTGTGGCATATGATGACAAGCTACAGTTCTACTCCAAGCTAGCTACTGAGGTACTCTTATATTCAGATACAGTAATTTAAAATAAGGGTTTTGAGTATGCATTCGGCCAGGTTTATACAAAACTGCCAAGGAATTGTGTTGCCCTTGGAATTCCATCAAAATTTGGACTTCACGCATTGATCTCTCAATCAAAAGCAATAATGACATATTAATGTTGCATAAAAACATTTGTAAGTTTATTCCTTGTGTTTATTCAGCTTTGAGTTTTTCAATTCATGACACACTTGCATTGCTTCAATCTTATTTGAGTCTGAATTTTGTTCTTTGCACGTTTTTAATTGATCATTATAATATTTGAAGATTATTTTCATTAATTCAATGTTTTACGTAGATACTGGTGCTTGAAATGTGTATGGGAAGCACTTTAGAAACATTGAGCGGAAGATGCAGCCATACAAATAGTAATATTCAGTTCTTGTATAGTGCATATCATATTAAATAACGTCTCTATGCGCTTCCAAAGAGCTTTGGAAATTATTACCCTAGCTTTAGCTTCGGCAGCCATAATCAGCGCACAGTGCATTTCAAGGAATAATCCTACCTGGTACCCATTTACTTCACCTGGGTCAAGTGAGGCAAATATAGATTAATATCTTGCCAAAGGACATACATGTAAGTGCCGCGGCGGGACTTGAACCTTGGACCTTGTGATCCGCGGACCACAACACCTCTACAATACAATACAATCACAGTGTTATTTCTATTTTTGAAACCTTTTTCATCTTTGTTTCATATTTGATCGCATGTAGGTCGGGAACCAGCCCAAGATCAAGGATGAAGATTGCGTCCGTCTCCACATGAAGCTCCTTGCCGACACTGTCCGAGACCACGCCCGCAAGTGGGTGGAGTCCCTTGGTCAACTCCTGCAAGATGCTGTCAAGGAAGATCTGATGGGACTCAAGACGGAACTCACGGTTAGTGCCTCTTCACTTCTTTGCTTAAATTTATATATTGTTAGCTGCTTGCAAAAAGGCCTCAAAGTAGTCACCCGAAGAATTAAAAATGACTTGAATTGATGCGAAATTCATATCATTGCGGAGGGGAAGTCTTACTGATCAAATATAACAACTTCCCTCTTCAAAATATGTTTGGAGCCCGCAGTCATCTCTCAGAAATATTAATTTTGAGATCCAGATTTTGTACCTTTAGCGGTCCTCTGAGAGATTTGTGACGACATATGCAAGACACAACTAGCCACAAAGCATTTTATGCTTTTCCATAATATCTATATGGTTTTTGAGCAAATTATTCATGTTTTTTAAGAGAAAATCTTTCCATCCATAAACAATTTGTCCATAATTATCAGTCATCGTGAATTTTCTTCCGTTGACTACTTCAAGAGTCATGTTTTGTCAATGGCAGTAATAGCCTTCTTGTGGGCAGCCAATGGTATACATATATTTGTCCATTCTTGTTGTGTTAACATACTTCCCATGTGTGTGTTTTTCTGTAATGTCATTTTTTGGTGATGATTGCTTGTCAAAATGAGCATTCTTCTTCACGCATCACAATCTCAAGCAAACTTCTTTTTCATGGAAAATCAATAGCAAGACCATTTGGACTAGTACTATATAATATCTGCCTTGCAATATGGTATGATTTGTCCTGACCATTGAAACAAAATTGCCAATGCAATTCGGTATACTTGTTCCGAATTAGTTTATTTCATACTCTTTTAATATGTTGTCTTTTAAATGATATCACATGGAGAAATTACATTCACATACCGTACATATATCTCTTGTAACTATTCAATAACTTGTTATATCAGTGATCATGCAATCCCAAAACAGTACGTCTAATGTTTTTTTCTCTCTTGTTTTCTATGTTCAGGGCTTAGCCTCTGATCTGAAGCGAGCTCCTGACACGCTTGAAGATCTCAAGTTCGTGCTGCGCGTCATCTCGGACATCCGCGACATGTCTCTGACCGTTGACATGCGCATCGCCGACATCCTGGAGCGCTACCGCACCCTGGCCATGTACAACCTACCCGTGACGGCGGAAGAGACGGAGACCTGTCTCAATATCAAGCAGATGTGGGATGACCTCGCCATGGAGTCGAAGCACGTTGATGCAAGTCTGGTGGTAGTCAAGAAGAAGTTCACTGAGGTATGTATACCATATCTACCTGCCACATGCTGTATCACTCAAAGGGAGGCGCCGTGGCTCAGTGGTAGAGCAGTGGTCTCGTAACCGGGAGGTCCCGGGTCGGACTAAGTCAATGCGCTCGTGCCCTTTGGTAAGGCATTGATCCTCATTACCAAGTCTCTCGGATAGGACATAAAACTGACGGTTCACTGGTTGCTTACTTACAAGTATACAAGCATACAGATGCCTTCTTAGCAGTCGGGTAAAACAAAGCAACAATTATTTAATATCAATATGAAAAATGGTCTCCACCTTGTTAATTTCAGCAGTGGAGATGCTCTCTGACATTGGTATTCCATTATAGATAGAATAGATAATTTGTATGTCTTGATTTGAAAATTTCAAAGTACTTATTGAAATGACATTGACATGATTCTTTGCTGTGAGCACGGGTGCTCTCATGTTGTGGTGTTGTTAAGCAGTGATGTTTTATTGTTTGCCTTTTTCTTACAGATCACCCAAGTACAGATAGGTGGCTTCAGCAAGGAGCTAAACAGCTTCCAAGATCGCTTCAAGATGGGTGGTCCAGGAGCAGTAGGCAACGATCTAGACAAAGGCAAGTACTGATTCCTGTATCATCTGTTAAGACGCAGAAGGGCATTGATCATACATGATCATATACCTTTTCAAAGAGTTTAGGCCCTTCATGCTCTTCACCAGACCGATACGCTCATCACAAACTAGCTTGGATGGGCGCAAATTAGCCCACTATTTCCCAAATAGCGGAATATTTTGGAAACAAGGCCAATATTTCTCTGGATATTTTCTCGTTACGAAAAGCTCTCGTTAAAACTATACCCCACCACTATAGCACAGCAGTCAATGTAATCTGGTGGGGTAGCAGTACCCCAGATTTGTTTCTCTCGTTAAAACTTTGAGAGAGCTACTACTATTACACAGGCACCAATGGGAATCTGATGGGGTCTCACACTAGGGGGGTCTACCCCACTTTCAATTCTCTGGTTAAAAACTTGGACAGAGCCTTGAGGCTCTGAGTGAGAGATTAAGATATTGGATTGCAGCTCGACTCTTCATCATCTTATGTAATACTAGTGAAAACAAACTCTTACTGGGGTCTGCCTGAAAGGAAATGAGAAGTAGGAAACAAGTATTTTACTTGTTTTAAGATATTTTCATGTCCTAAAGTCACTAATAATTTAGATGAAGACCAAAATGAAAGTTCGAACGAAGCAAAATAACACATAATTGGCGATATAACAACAATTTTAACTCTGGCAGCGAACCCCTGCATGTGTCTCTTTCTCCCTTCTCCCTTCCTTTCCCCTTGTATCATGCTTATCTCTCTCTCGCTTTCACCTCATCAAGGTCTCGGTGGGGATGGATTACAGCGCTAGTGTTTACTTAGGGCTTATGACAATCTCAGCTCTAGTACAAGTAGAAATGGTGAAAGTCAAATGGGGGTTTCAATTTTAAACGACGAGTTTTCGTCATGTTGACTAAATATCCAAATATGTTACATGTATATGGTTTGTCAATAAGCCATTTCGTAAATACTATAGGCGCATGTGCAGATAATGGTCATTTGTGATAAAATTGTAAAACCCACCGTGATGAATACGTGCTCATGTTATGTAATCATTATTCATGTGTGCACCTACGGTACATTCTATGATACAAGAGGGCAAACAAAAGCTGTTCATGGAGCACATACATGACTTTGGCATTGATTATTCTAAAATACACAAAGTGGGACTTCTCCATGAGTAAAAGATCTGTGGATATTTGGGGTCATTTGACCCATATGCTAACTGTGAACTGGTCTATTGTATCAACGTCAAACAGAGCATGCATGACAAATTTCTTTCCCCTCTTGGTTGAATTCAGGTTTGGAACTGCTGGAGCAGTTCAAGAAGGAAATGGCCAACTACGAGAGAGACAGACAGGAGTTAGCCAACGCTGAGAAACTGTTTGATCTGTCTATCACAATGTATCCTGAACTGGTCCAGGTCCAGAAGGAAATGAATGGTTTGGATAAGACCTATGAAATCTACAAAAATCAAAAGGTAAGCAAACAATTTAAAGAATTTTACTCTCTTTCAAAAATTTCTTTCCTGGTTTTACAGTTCTGGAAAGCATCATTTGACTTTCGTGATTGAAATGGTTATTCCTCATATAATACAGACTTCCTTATCTTCTTGGTTAGTTTTTGTGGGTATCGACTGAGGTCGGTTGAATTGAATTTATTTATTACAAAGAATTGGCATGCAGCTCATGTCTGATATTATCAGTTTTACAAGGTAATTGACTGACATTAATTCCATCATAATAAAAGCATCAAAATACAAAGTAATATGACAATGATAACATCATACAAGACATATTTATATCGGATCTGATAATTAAAGATGAGTAATAATTAACTAATCAAAATAATTAAGGTTATATCAATAAATGTTCGAGAGTATAAGCCACGGGTGGCCAACCCGCGGCCCGCGAGCTTTTCTGATGCTGCCCGCGGAGCATTGAAGAAGTGATAATAAAAATAGCACATAAATGAAATACGGCCCGCATAGCAGCGATAAAATAGGGTAAAACATTTACAAACAGCTATCTCTATTTCAATAATTTGTTCCCATCATTCACAACATATTGAATCGTTACGTGGTTGATACAAAACTCCTAAAATTTCCTCTCATTACATTAACACTCTGTAGGGGGGGGACATTCACATATCACATAGGGGGGTTTGCCGCTCTAATAGGTGACTTTGTCACACAAAAATCCCTAAACATGGGTCCCACTTCTAACAAAAATACCTTTAAAAATGGATCCGTTTCTTCAAAATTGTAATGCAAACACCCCCAAAACACCCGAAAATTGTGGAAAATGGGTCTTTTTTCTGAGAAAAATGACCCCTAATAAATGGGTAGAGTTTCGAGGCTTGAGCGGCACACCCCCGTCCAAGCCATAGCTGAGTATCCCCCCCCCCCCCCCCCCCCCGGCATTAACATCACTCGCCGTGTTAATTTCAGTTTGTACATAAACAAATTAATGTTGTGAATCGAGAAATATGTTTGAATTGCCATACTTGTCTTGAAACTTGCAGCCCTTTTCTCCCGCCGTTTTTTTTCACTGATTTTGTTGTTTGCTTGTTTGTTTTTTGCAAAATTGCAGGTGTGTACATGTATTGCATGAGTTTTTTTTTTTGGGGGGGGAGGGGGGAGAAGACTACCTATGGCCCGCCAAGTTATGCCAATCGTTAGCTGTGGCCTGCGAGCTTTGAAAGGTTGGCCATCCGTGGTATAAGCGATTCTTTTGAGCGTATACAGGAATAGAGTTTTAGTAGTAAATCTGTAAACATGATACAATATTATTGCAAACTTAAACACCATGAAAGGTCCAAAAGAATGAGTTTTAATATATAGGAGGCGCAGTTGTCTATTGAATCAAATGCATGTACGTGTACGTAGAACAAAACTGGGATCACAGTAATAGGCGTTTGAGGAGAAGAATCGATATACAGAGATGCCAATCAGTACGATAATAAGAGTGAAATACGATATCGCCTCTTGAAATAAGATTTTTCATTTTTCAAACCAACAAACAAAAAACATGAAACAAAAAAGCAACAACAACATAATATCTGCGGAATCGCATAGAAACATGTACAAGTAAACCCCCGCAACCCTGACAAAAACTTTACTTTACAATTTTCTCACTAAATGTTAATGAAAGAGCAAAAAGATTGCTTGACCTTTCTTACCAGTAAAACATTTTTCTGACATTTTACTGGCCAGGGGTCAACGGATGTCAGGTTTTTTCGGTGAAAATCTGATTTTTTAATTTAAAAAAAAAGGATATTTGGTCTGTTTTTTTGTGTCAAGAGGTTTGGCATTTCTGAATATACATGTAACAATGATATTTGTTATTCTGTTTTAGGCTGCTCGTGAAGAATGGGCTCAGACTCTTTGGGCCAACCTGAACGTGAACCACCTGGTGGACGGTATCGAGGGCTTCATCAAGACCCTCAAGAAGCTCCCCCGCGACATCAAGGGCTCCCGCACCGCTCAGATGGTCGAAGGTCGCATGAAAGAGTTCAGGGATTCTATCCCACTCTTTGTGGATCTCAAGAACGAGGCTCTCAGAGATCGGTGAGTCAAGCATAGATTATTAAAGTAATCCGACATTTTCTCCAGGCTATATTTTATCGAAGAAATACGTGTGTAGTCTTAGGATTACAGATGCGATATGGTGCGATAAAAGGTTATCGTTAGGTTTAGTGTGAAGGTATTTTGAAGGTGTCCCACTCTTTGTAGACCTCAAGAACAAGGTTCTCAGAGAGCAGTTAGCTAAGCCTAGATAGTTTGATTAGAAATTTGTTCCAGGCTTTATGTCATTGAACATACAGTTTTAGGGTTGCGATAGGGTTCGAAGGTAGGTCATTTAAGGAGCTCAGGGATTCCATTTTGCTCTTTGTTATTCTCAAGAACAAGGCCCTCAGAGATGGTGAGCCATATGCCTGGTTGACATTTGCTCCAGTGTCACTTAGGGTAGAGTTAATATGTAGAATATTCTTACCAAAAGGTTGTGGTATTTGACAATTTCATTCACAATGACTTTAGAACATTTAATTACTGTGTTTAGTTCTCTCCTGGGTGTGGAAGGCAAATATAGTTTTATGTCTCGCCAAAGGACATTTCTGAGCAAGTCCAAGCTATTGTCCTATGCATCACAAACCATATAAGATGTTAGTATATATCTGATAATTGTATTAGGTTAATAGCCTTACTAGAGCTTTTTTATGAGACCAAATATGAAATGAAAAGACTTGTTTGATGTCAATGTATGATCTGGGGCCCTGTCTTATAAAGAGTTGCGATTGATTTGGATCAATCGCAGATCCTCCTGTCAATCCCAAGTTTGCAGTCTACTATCTCTTATGTACGTAGTTATAAGACGGGGCCCAGAACTCTACAATGTTTTGTGACGTACTGGACAGCAAATCACCAAATACGTTGAACCTGCCCTTCTGTGGTCTTTGAAACCTAATGCAACACTGTCTTGTTTTCCCTCTTAGCCATTGGAAGGAGCTGATGGTCAAGACTGGGCAGTCCTTTGACATGAATCCCGATACCTTCACACTGGACAACCTCTTTGCCATGGAGCTACATAATTTCAAGGAAGTCATTGCTGACATTGTTACCAGTGCTTCTAAAGAGTTGAGCATTGAAAAAGCAAGTACACTGTTCTTGATATGGAACTACAATATAATGATGATGATGATGATGATGATAGTAATAATATGTTACATTTAATATATTGACTGTAGAGAAGCTGCTAATAGTTTGAGTAGGATGTACTGCAGTTATATATGGGTTTAAAATAAGATTATTTCTTTGATAAGGAATGTCCCTTATTGCTAAGGAAATGTTAGTGTGTATTTTGTTGTGGTTCTTTTGTATTCTGACATATTAGATGTTGGATTTTGCTTTATTTGTACCTTAGTTTTATTGATTACTTCAGACTCATTTGGAAGATAGTAGGAAAGTGATTTAGGCATAAATGAAACTGAAACTTGTGGCTGTTGGATGTGTTGTTACCTTGCTTGCAGAGAAGGAGTAACATTCTTGTTTGAGCAGGAAAAAAAAATGCCAATTTGTACTTTTCTCTGTCCCTTGAGAATGTACGGCTATCTGGTCAGGAGATTGTTATCATCGTATATTTATTCATTTTGTTTATTTTTATGGACCTATATTTGTAATTTGATAATTTGTTAATGATCGTTTAATTCTTTTGTGTATTGTACATTTTCCCCTTTATCTGTGGTATACTATATTCCAATAAACATCTCTGTATTTCCAATTGTAATTATCTCTCAAAATTCTACCCTACTATGTAAAGCGCACAGAGACTTTTTGAGTATAATGCGCAATAATAAAAATCTAATTATGATTATAATCATCATGCTTTGATAACACAGGGTATCAAGGAAGTGACTGAGGTATGGGAAGGCATGAAGTTTAACGTTATCAAGTACATGAAGGGCACCCAGGAGCGCGGTCACATTGTAGGGGCGGTGGACGAGGTCATGCAGATACTGGACGACAACTCCATGAATCTTCAGAGCATGTCCGCTTCACGCTTCATCGGTCCTTTCCTCAACCAGGTCCAGAGCTGGGAGAAGAGCCTGTCCCTGATTGGGGAGGTCCTAGAGGTAAGCTATCCTTGGTGAACAAACCAGTCCGTAGTTATCGCATACTAGTCCTACAGATGACGCCATATCCGCAGATCTTTTACACATTGAGTAGTCCCACTTTGTGCATTTCAGAATAATCCCTGCCAAAGTCATGGATGTGCTTCATGAATACCTTTTGGTTTCCCTCTTAAAAACTTCCTGTGTTTCATCTTTGTACCTAGGTGCCTAAATGAATAATGATGAACTTTCATGAGCACTTGTACAGTATTTGTCTTGTTAGGTTTTACAATTTTGGTACAGATGACCTTTATCACCCCATGCGCATATTGTATCTACAAACTTGCTTATTCAAATTAACAGTATCTCAGTAGCGAGGTTAGGCAGAAAGTCTCATGCCAGGCAGAAGGGTCCAAACACCATATGGTCAACGAGAGGGCATAGGCAATTACTAACACAAATGCTTTTGTCATCCTACCGGGTCCCCATTTCTCTCTTGGGTATTGAGTGGCAAATGTAGATTGATGCCTTGCCAAAGGACATTAGTGATGCCTCGGGGATAGAACTGCGACCTTTGCTTTAACCACTCGACTATGACACATGTATTGAAGAAAGCAAAAACAAATTGTAAGAGTTGATACTAGTACCATAATGGAGTTTTTATTGACAAATTTTTGACAAATTTCAGCTGTATTGGTTAAGTCATTTTAAGATTCTTGCTGATTGTTTTGATTTTTTGTCACCTCTAGGTCTGGTTGGTGGTGCAGCGGAAGTGGATGTACCTTGAGAGTATCTTCATCGGTGGTGACATCAGATCACAGCTCCCAGAGGAGGCCAAGAAGTTTGATGCCATCGACAAAACTTTCAAGAAGATCATGCATGATACCGTGGCAAACCCCAAGATCAAGGATGCCTGCCACGCCCCCAACCGTCTGCAGGATCTGGAGATGATCAGCACCGGTCTTGAGAAGTGCCAGAAGAGTCTCAACGACTACTTGGACTCCAAGAGAAACGCCTTCCCGCGTTTCTTCTTCATCTCCGACGATGAGCTCCTATCCATCCTGGGAAGCAGTGAGGCTACTTGTGTCCAGGAACATATGATCAAGGTAAGAATCAGACAAAGCTTATTTAAAGGGATTGGGTATCTTTGTCTCAGCTTCTGAAACAAAATCCTGGATTTAGCCCATGCTGCAATGATAATTATAAACCTTTAGGTCAGTCAGGAACCCCATGACCTACTATCAAGATATGTATGGTTGGAAACCGAAATCAAATTTTGCGTTTTCCTAATGGTTTTACAACACTACAGTCTATTGGTAAAACCGGTCACTCAGAGATTTTTACTTTTTGAGGCACTTCATGATTTTTTTAGGGCTTCAATATTACACCATATCACAGACACTGATAACACGTAAGGCCATGCATCTCAGATTTAACATTGTTAAATGATGCCTTTAATGTAGATCCATTAATTTCTAAAGAAGGGGGGGGGGGGGGGGGGCTACATTTTGAATCTGAAAAATCCTGTTTTCAAGGTATTGTTTCATAAGCATCTATGTACATTTTTGTTTCAATAGGGGGTGTTGTGGCTGAGTCAAGCCCCCACTTCATGTATTATATACTGTCTTTCCAAAGGTTTTTTTGGGCACAAGATTGACATTCAATATTTTTAACATGTTTCTTTGGTATCTCTCCTTTAATTTTCCTTCCTTTCTTCTTTTTCTTGCGCTTAGAAAGTATTAAGCGCTTTATCAATGTAATGTATTATTATTATGTATTGAATCAATTCGTTCTCATATTTTATCATCAGATGTTCGACAACATTGCGTCGCTGAAATTCACAGAGGGCAACAACAAGGAGACGACCGCCCTGGCGATGGTGTCTGCGGAAGGAGAGATGATGAACTACAGGCAGCCGGTGACCGCTGAAGGCAGGGTAGAGGATTGGATGACCTGCGTTCTGGAGGAGATGAGGAGTACCAATAGACTCATCACCAAAGAAGCCATCTTTACTTACTGTGAAACCAAATCTAGGTGAGCACTGGCAGGCATATGGTTTATTTATATGCAGACGTTGAGCTGCTCAGCGTTATATAATCGCGTATTTAATGGGATGCGTTAATTGTGCATTGTTTTGCATTGACTGTGTACGTGGCGTAAGTATTTTGCTTTTAAGTCGGCTTGGTGAAGTAAAATGCTCGGGATGATCTGAATACAAATTAAGACATATTACTTAGCCAAGCAAAATTCCCATACTGAATTGATACTGTCCTGGGCTTTTCTTTAAAGCCTATCTGCACTAGTTTGGCCAGGAGGGATGAGACCTCCCAGGGTGGTATTAAACTGACATGTGATTATCCCATCAAATCAGCTCTCAATTAACATAAGAAAAAGGGCATCATGGGGGAACAATGGGTACCGCTTAGGTATTGTTTGCTATATAGAGGGCGCAAGTAGCTTCAAGTAATGTAGTCCCGCTTTAATCTCTACCACTGTTATTGTCAGAATGTGGTTATCCTTTTTTTCTTTGCTCCTTTATTGTTGAGTTATTAATCATGTAATGTATCTGCAATAATGTGATGTACTGGCAATCCCATCTTTATTTTCTGCAGGGTTGAATGGATGTTCATCTACCAAGGTATGGTTGTCCTGGCAACCAATCAGATCTGGTGGACGTGGGAGTCGGAGGATGTCTTCCAGAAGGTCAAGCAAGGCGACAAGGTCGCCATGAAGACCTTCGCCAAGAAGATGCACAAACAGATCGATGACCTTGTAGTTCAGGTAATTCATCAAATCCAAAACATTTCGTGATATCCCGGTCCAGTCAGATCCAGGGCAGATCGAGAACCTGATCCGTTTATTTCCTTCTCATGGAAATAGATTACATTAAAAAAAATTGTTTACATGGAGCATGGGTTTTAGGTTGGGAGTTCCATATCACGTTGTCATTGAACATGAAGAAAAAGAATTTTAAAAAAATTAAAAATTCCCCCCAAAGTTCATGAATTAATGATAACTGTTATGCAAATATGACCGTTGATTTTGCATGCACGCTACAGTTATAGTGCTTTGTACATGCGAGCACGCTATCGATTGGCTGCTTATTTCATGCGAGCGAGCCACAGCTTAGCTGCTTTATGCATGCATGCTCGTATTTGTAATAACAGTTATTGTTCATGCTCATTGTACTGTGCTGAGTGCTTCGCACACGCTATTGATCGCACCATCAGATTATCTCAAAATAAATTTGGCATGGGGGATATGTGGCTTGGCACAATAGGGATTAGCCCTGTGGCACTGGGCTGTATTCTCATTACGGCAGGATAAGAGTTAAAGAGATGCAACTCCATATGAAATTCAATTGTTATATTACATTTATGCCTGTCTTTGTATTCCACCAGGTTCGATCACCTCTGACCAAGAATGAAAGGCTGAAGTTCAATTCTGTTCTCATCATTGATGTGCATGCCAGAGATATCATTGATGGATTCGTGAGAGACAGGTAATAAATGGATTTATATACCTCTCTTTAGTATGTTGAATAAATCTAGTCATCTAATTGGTCGAAATTGGAGTTGTGATTTTAGCCATGCCCGCCTACTGGTCAATAGTTTTTTAAAAGATGCCCATTGCCCCGGCTATTTATGCCCTTAAAAAGTCTTCAACCAGATGTGAAATTAGAGGGAAAAAACCTTAGATATTATGATCTTTAGATAATATTTTTTCCTTAATAATGAACTATCGAAAAATGAAAATTATGTAGATTTGTGACCATGAGTTGTACGCGCCTTGAGAGACCAATATCAGCAATAGTAAGAGCAACCAGTGGCATGAGCGGCCTGACATAGTTTAAGTCCAACTCAAGTCAATCTTAGTCTTTGTGAAACAATCCCCTGGCATCAGCCTGATTGGTATAACCAAATATAAGGCTCATGTATTTTTATGGAAGAGGTGAATAAACCAGTTCACAGTTTGAGCATTAGCAGATAAAGGTCATTGCAGACCAAATTGTGAAATAAACGGAGACAAAATACTAAATACGTGCACAGGAAAGTTATGTAATCTTTATTCATTTATGCACAAGCAGTGCACTTCATGATAGATAGTGGAAGTATTCTTTAAAAAGGGGGAACAAAGGCTATTTATGTAGCACCTCCATTGCTGTAGGAGTGATTATTTCAAAATGTACAAAGTTGGACTTTATATTTTGAAGATCTGTAGATATTTGATGTCATTTGGGACATGTGCTAACTGTGAACTGGTCTATTTACATGAAGTATTTCTGTTTCTTTTTTAGTATCCTAGACGCCAAGGAGTTTGAATGGGAGAGTCAGCTACGGTTCTACTGGGATCGTGACTCAGATGAGCTCAGTGTACGTCAATGCACAGGAACCTTCGGCTATGGTTACGAGTACATGGGACTGAACGGTAGACTGGTTATCACTCCTCTCACGGACAGAATCTATCTCACCCTCACACAGGTAGGTGCTCTTAACTTGCGTAATTCTTCACCAGTCTGTAAAATCAGCCATGCATACCAGGGTCCTAATTAAGTGATCCTCTAGTTAACAGGTAGTTGAAAACAAATGGTGTTTCAGATTACATGACACTTTGCGCAATAATACTCCATTTTAATAATTAAAGCCTATCTGCACTAGTTTGGCCAGGAGGGATTAGACCTCCCTGCGTGGTCACTGGAAGGTGGTTATCTCGTAGATTCAGCTCTCAATTAACATTAAAAAAAGGCATCGTTAGCTGTGTAGAGGGCGCTACTAGCTACAAGTGATGCAGTCCCCCTTTAAATCTTCAAAATTGCTTCTTGCCTGCCCTCCGGAGTCCTTTTATCCTTCACCTTCTCCCACTAACCATGTCTTATATGAAATAAACAATCCTTCCTATGAAATCACTAGTGCAAAGCTATGATTTCAAACATTGATTTCATCAGCCAATAAAATTTAGACATAGTGGTCTGAATTCACGAAAGAGGTTTAAATTTAACCTAAAATGGTCTAAAATTAGCGCAAAATAAGCGCGAAACAGTCAGATATCCAATATTAGACACACGCAAGACAAGGTACCCTTATTTTGTGCTAATTTTAGACCATGGGTTATGTACATGTAAATGATGGGTTAAATTAAAACCTCCTTTGTAAATTTGGGCCAATAAGTTCATTGAGACATTTCAGAGTAGTTTGAAATTGGATTAAAAACCTTAAAATCAGTAATGCACACAAAATTGAATAAATAAATGCTAAAATGTTCAGAGCTGTTTGTTCTGTGTTACCAAAGGTAGAACAGATCTCTTTTCCATATTTCTTTGAAATTTTAGCTTTTTAGGAAGGGTTAGAAATTAAGTTTGAATACATGAACATGCATGGCTCATGTGTATTTTCTGAAAGCATTGCTTGTCAAAGTAAAGTTTAGTTTGTATTTATTTATATGTAAATTTGTTTCATCTTAAAGTGACTCGGTAACATTGCCTCAGATTCTGCTACAAAATTCTGGATTTAGCTCATGCTGCAATCATAATTATAAACCTTTAGGTCAGTCAGGTATCCCATGACTTTTTCAAGCCGATCGCCTGCCTGATTATCAAGATATTTATGATTGGAAATCAAAATTCAATTTTTCATTTTCCTAACGGTTTTTATAACACTACAGTCTATAGGGGAAAAATGATTATGGTAAACCGGTCACTCACAGATTTTTTCCTTTTTTGCGGCACTTTGTTCAAGTTCAAGTTCAAATAAGGTTTTGTTCATTACTTGTCAACAAGTCCGAAGACTAAAAATGCAAGTTTACATCAATATAAAAAGCATTCAAAAACATAAAGATAACATAGCAAATGAGGACAAATATATAACAATGATACATTTTTAAGTTAAAACATTAAAGTAATAACAAGAAAACAAAACAACAACAAAAGATTTTTTAAAAAATACAAGATATAAAATATTGCTAGCAAAAATGAATAAATGTTGACATATAAACAAATAAAATGTATACAGATACGTGAGTTCAATTAACTGTGACATTGGAAAAATTGTAATTAAGTATTGAGTATTAAAAAGTATTAAAAAGTATTAAAAAGTATTACAATTGGAGTCTTGGCAGTGTGCTAATCACAAGCTTGATATGAGTACAGTATAATGTATAAACATATTGCACATGAGAACAATGGAATTCCTTAGGTATTATTGATTACAGTAAGAATAGCAGATAATTAAAGAATGTTGTACTGTGAAACATCATCAGAAGAGAATGAGGTGGAGAAGAGGAGGGAGAGACAGAAAGTGAGAGAGAGAAACAGAGAGGAGGAAGAAGAGATGAAGGGAGTAAGAGGAAGAGGCAGAGACAGAGAGACAGACATAGAGCTGAGAGAGAGGGAATGGGAGTGAAATAAAAATAAAGAGGAAAGACCAGAACTGAAGAAGAGAAAAGGAAATTTGGAAAGAAGCAAGTTCGAATAGAAAAAAGGGATGAGGGAGTGAGAGGAAGGATAAAAGTACATGCAATATCAAAATACGAATGAATGGAAGAACCCGCTATGCCAATAATCATGGCAGTTAATATTGCACATAATTATATTGCTGAAATACATGACATATAACATACTGATAATTACCTAAGCCTCAATTTATCATTATTTTCAAAAAGAAATGGAATTCCTTAGGTGTTATTGGTCACAGTAAAAATAACATATAATTATAGAATGTTGTACTGTAAAACATCATCATAAGAGAAAGGAGGTGGAGAGGAGGAGGGAGGGACAGAAAGTGTGAGAGAGAAACAGAGGGGAGGAAGGAGAGACAAAGGGATAAAAAGGAAGAGGCAGAGAGAGCAAAGAGAGAGACAGAGACAGAGAGACAGAGCTGAGAGAGAGGGGGTGGGAGTGAAATAGAAATAGAGAGGAAAGACCAGAACTGAAGAAGAAAAGGAAATTTGAAAAGTGGCAAGTTCAGATAGAGAAAAGGGATGAGAGAGTGAGAGGAAGGATAAAAGTACATGCAACATCAAAATATGAATGAATGGAAGAACCTGCTGTGCCAATCATCATGCCAATTAATATTGCACATAATTATATTATTGCTGAAATACATGACATACAACATACTGATAATTACCTAAGCCTCTATTTATTATTATTCAAGGATCGAGTGAAAGATGGGATGGGGGAAGTTCGGTACCTCGTAGTTCTCATCATAGGCAAGGACAAATCAAGTGCATTTTGCAGAATGCGGCTACAGTCATTGACTCTGCTCTCAGGCAGGAGATGTCGATGAAACTTAGATAGGAGAAGTGATTCTGCAAATCTTAGAGAAAGGGATGTGCGTCTCTCTTTAAGAGAGGAGACACCAAGATGAGATTGCAGTTCATCATAAGTTCTAGAGTCAGGGTAGGTAATAATCCTGAGAGCTCTCCTCTGAACTCGCTCGATGCTTACAGAGTGGTTGTTTGTGATCCCTGATGTCCAAACAGGTGCTGCAAATTCTAGCACTGGCCTGATGTACAACATGTAGATAGTAGCAAGATCCTTGGTGGTAACACCATTCCTCCGAAGCTTAGTCAAGAGATAAAGTCTTCTGGAAGCGTTGGAGATCAAACGACTGACCTGCCCATCCCAGTTGAGATCATCCTGAAGGAAGACCCCTAGGAGCTTAAGGGATGAGACAGCTTCCAGTGTGGTAGAGTTGATGTCAAGAACGATGGGTGGCGGGGGCTGGCGAAGAAATGAAATCTGCATAGCTTTACACTTAGCAGCATTCGGGACAACGTCGTTGTCTTTGCACCATTGGATCAACGAGTCTAGATGCGACTGCAATTCAGATGGATGCGTTTTCTTCAAGACCTCCACGATTGTCAAGTCATCCACATATTTCCATCGGTTATCACTTTCAAGAGCTGCATCGTTGATAAGGACCAGAAACAGGACTGGTCCGAGGCGAGTACCTTGGGGTACCCCACAGGTGATGGCTTGTTGTTGAGAGGATTTCCCATGGTAGTGGACGGTCTGCGCTCTGTTGGAAAGGAAGCTGCAGATAGTAGGGATGATAGAGTGATCAACACCTAACTCAATCAACTTGTTCATAACAATGGTGTGGTTGACATGATCAAAAGCCTTAGAAAAATCCACAACGCAGAGGTTAGCGAGAGTGCCACCCTTGTCAAGCCCTCTGTGGATGGTGTCGAGCAGGCTGACCAAGTAGTGCGTAACTGACGATCCACGAAGATTACCAAACTGGCGGTGGTCAACAAACGGGTGGATGCTGCTCATAATCCAGTCAGCGAGGAAACCTTCAAAGATACGCGCTAACGTGGGTGTTATGGAGATTGGCCGGAGCTGATCATAGCTGGTGACAGGATTAGTTTTGGGAATAGCACTGATAGATGCATGTTTCCATATGTCAGGGAAGCAACCCTGACTGAGGCAAAGATTGAAGAGAGTGGTCAAAGGTTCAGAAAGTTCATAAGCGAACTCCTTCAACAGTCGCGAAGGGGGATCATTGGGATGACAGGCCTTGGCAGTGCTGATTCCACAGAGGAGCTTATAAATCCTCCGACGGTCGATCACAGGAGGGGGTGAGGGCGCTGGTAGAAAAGCCGACAGAGCACCCCTGTCGAGTGGTGGCAATGAAGAGCAGATGGCAGCGAAGTGCGTGTTTAGCTCATTAGCAATGTCAATATCTGATCTGCCGTCAGATGAAAGATTAAGCTGCTTCTTACGGATGCCAGCAAGATGACGGATTTGCTGATGCCACTTCCCAGGCTCCGATTTCTTAAGATGTTCAACTTTGCGCTGGTAGAATGAGTCCTTCGCGTTATCGATCAATCTCTGTACATGGTTCCTCAACCCTTTAAAGTCTGGATGCCCATGTCGAAAGGAAGAATCGCGGCGATTGATTGCTCTGCGAATCTCATCATTCATCCATGGCTCATCATCTAACCTTCGTTTGACAGTAACAAGTTCAAAATATTGTCTGAACTTGGTGTTGATTAGGTCATTGAACTCTGAAGCCATGTCATTAGCATCAAAGTCCTCAATAATAGAACAGTCCATCTGTTGTACCCATTGCCCGAAAGCCCTGACAGAGGAGTCACGAAAGGGGCGATAGGATGTTCTGGTAGATTTCCTGGGAGGCGGCAGGAGACAAGGCAGGACGGTAACAACATTGTGATCGCTAGAAGCAATTGGCGTCGAAATCTGAGGATCACAGAAGTCCTCATTAAGGTCAGTCAGAATCTTGTCTTCATTTTGAAGCACATTTTTTTTAGGGCTTCAATATTATACCATATCACAGACACTGATAACACGTAGAGCCATGGATCTCAGATTTAACATTGTTAAACGATGCCTTTAATATATTTTGATGTGTTTCCTTGTTGACAGGCATTGTCCATGCAGCTGGGAGGTGCTCCAGCCGGCCCTGCTGGTACAGGCAAGACCGAGACCACCAAGGATCTGGCCAAGGCTCTAGGTCTACTCTGTGTGGTTACCAACTGTGGTGAAGGCATGGATTACAAGGTCAGTCATCACATTAGGCCTGTCTTCATCAGCTCGAGTTTACCAAATAACCCGCTTTTTTAATTATCCTGATCGCAAATTAACCAGTTAATTTGCGTCTTCATCAGCCCCCAGTTGCAATTAGCAGGATGTTTGGTCAAGAAAATATCCTGAGAAATATTTGTCTAGTTTCCAAAATATCCCGCCATTTGGGAAATAGCAGGCTAAATTGCGCCCGTCCGAGCTAGTTTGTGATGAGCGTATTGGTCTGGTGAAGACGCAATTTTGTGCTTCAAGATTATATCCCAAGTCTGAAAATAGCAGGTTATTAACAAACTCAAGCTGATAAAGACAGGTCTATTTAGGATTTTGAACATGGAGAATATTCTTGCGTCCAGCTCCAATTAAAAACAGGCTATAATAAAAGTCATAGACTTCAAAGTTGACCCATAGAACTGAAGAACAGTTTAATGTTAGCCAAGTTCCATTGGTCTTGTTTCATGCAAATAAAATGGAATGGATGAGGACCTTACATTAAAAGCCTCCCTTATCTTTTTCCTGAATGTAAGTCTAGTCCTGTTTGGATATCATCAATGGTGAAAACTTTAGTTTAGTGTTGTCTTTATAACTTCACAAATCTATGTTTTTGTTGAAAGCATATTTTGTTGTTTATCAGACATTTTCTCTGGCAAAATTTGATCTTGGCTTTGCTTTAAGGCCCGGAGTTAGAAATTGGCCGTAAAGCAATTGTCTCCAAAGCATACCGGTATACAATTGTGTGAATTCATTCATTCATAAGGCTGTTAGATTTGCGCGTAGCTTCTGTGTGCTGTGTTCAATTAATTTTGTCATGTGTT
Source organism: Strongylocentrotus droebachiensis (assembly GCA_035222895.1). NCBI lineage: Eukaryota > Metazoa > Echinodermata > Echinoidea > Camarodonta > Strongylocentrotidae > Strongylocentrotus > Strongylocentrotus droebachiensis. The sequence continues at coordinate 14,902 of JAVYIG010011739.1, read as the reverse complement.
GCTATTTTGATAAAGATAATTATACCCTTGCTTATTTGTTGTCATTTTCTATCGTAGTTGTTTTCCTGCAGGAATCAAATCATAGATCAGTAATTATAAATCAGGCCTGATAATTACCCAATTTAAATCGGTTTCACTTTTTTTTTTTTTTTCCCCGATTTCTTTTTCTTCCTGATTTTCCCGTTATTTTCTCTATTCTTCCTTATTTTCCCGATTTTCCCCCCAATTTTCTCACTCAAAAGGGGAATGTTGTTCGATGCCATTTTTTCCCCCCCCGAATCCTCTCTCTTTTTTTTTTTACTCAAGGAAGGCGTGTGGTTGAGGGGAGGGAGAAAAAAAAATCTTTTTTTTTTTAGTGCTCACTATCACCCCTGATAAATGCCAGAATAACTGAATATACATTTTATTTCTTTGCAGGCTGTGGGCAAGATCTTCTCCGGTCTAGCCCAGTGTGGTGCTTGGGGTTGCTTTGATGAGTTCAACCGTATCGACGTCTCCGTACTGTCTGTCATCTCATCTCAGATTCAGACCATTAGGAATGCTCTCATCCATAACCTTAAGAGATTCCAGGTAAGAAATATTCAGTTGAGATATCGGTTAAACCAGTGCTGTAGAGCAAATGAAAAGGCCAGGGAGATTTTAGTGAGAGAGACAGAGACACAGAGAGGGGGGGGGGGGTATTTAAAATAGTCTCTTAAAGCCTGTCTGTACTAGTTTGGCCAGGAGGGATTAGACCGACCAGTATTGTCACTGACAGGTAGCTATCACATCAACTCAGCTCTCAATTACCATAAGAAAAAGAGGATCATGGGGGACCAACAGGCACCGCTTAGGCATTTTTTTTATATAGAGGGAGCCAGTAGCTGCAATTAGTACAGTAGGGCTTTAAGTTAAGAATCATGATATATATTCTTCTGTGATATGGTATCAAAAACATTGACAACCGCAAAACTGATATATTCTTTTTCCAATCATTAAGTATACAGTTTTAGAAAGCAAGTTAACATGTGAGATAACATTTTGATCCAGTAATGGGGACCAGGTAGTTTGGTTTGATAAAATAAAGAGTATAAATAAAATGGTAAATGTTTTAAACCAAAGTTAATCTGGTACATTATTGTCAGTGGAATGACAAAAGTAGACATCGGATTACAACCCTGTGGTTTATCTCCCCTCCCCTCCCCCCTTCCCCCACCCCACCCCCTCATGTAAAGATAACTGAATTAAACACACTACTGTTTTCTTTGTACAGTTCGAGGGCATGGAGATTGCAATGGACAACCGTATGGGTATCTTCATCACCATGAACCCTGGGTACGCTGGTCGTACTGAGCTTCCTGAGAGTGTCAAGGCCCTCTTCAGGCCGGTGGTGGTCATCGTGCCTGATCTACAACAGATCTGTGAGATCATGTTGTTCTCTGAAGGTTTCCTCTTCGCAAAGGTAAGCTCACCATTCTCTTTAATATGTCAAGACCTGTTTCTTGAAACATAAAGGGAAAAAGAGGAAAAATATAAAACATGGAAGAGATTGTCTGTTACCCACTTAGTGGTGAAGGATCACAGAATGACGCAGATATAGTCGATATTGAAGATTGTAGTTAAGTTGTTGTAATCTTGTTACATATTTTAAATTATTCAATTTGTTTTAAAAAATATATATATTATTTTTTAATAATACAGGGTAAATGCTTGTAGTCTTGCATGTTTTTAGTTCTGGGCCCCATTTCACAAAACTTTTTATCAGTGACAAATGACAGTTTTTGTTATAAGCTTGTGAAATCCTTGCTTCTGATTGGGAAAAAAAGCTTTGAAAAAAGCTTTGTGAAACGGTCCCTGACCAGTAGCCTGAAGGCAAATCATTTATATATGCCAAATGATGATGATGATGGTGGTGGTGATATACAACATGTATGTGCCTTCATTCTTCTGTCAAATGTACGGGCTCTTCCAATAAAGAGTCAATATTTACACATCTGTTGAAGTATAAACATTTTGAGGCATCAGAGTTCTTGGCAGTTTGGACAATTCTTTTTCTTGTCCTTTCGTTTCACAGGTTCTAGCAAAGAAGATGACTGTGCTGTACAAACTAGCCAAGGAGCAGCTGTCTAAGCAGTACCATTATGACTTTGGTTTGAGGGCTCTCAAATCTGTGCTTGTGATGGCTGGTGAGCTCAAGAGAGGCTCCGCAGAATTGCCAGAGGTAAACCTGACCTTTTTTTATCATTCAGTTTTCTCTGGGATTCATTCATTGGTTGTGTCAATGATGCTACTGCACAGTAGTCCAAATAAATCTTTCAAATTGTAGGAAATGCAGAGTTAAAATCTTAATCATTCATTAGAAATACAATTGCCATGTTGAACTCTTATCAGCAGTGTATCCATATAAATTAATAAACACTGGGATGGTGGATGAAGCATACTTCTAGCAGCGACGCATGCTGTAGACTCATTGTAATATTGCAATATGTATCACACAATTTTTCTGAACGAGGTAGTAAATGCCGACTCCACCCAATACAGGATGTGTAGTTGCTTACAGTGATTCATGTTTACTAGTTGTATTGAAGAAAACAAGTTCAAGTAATTCTAAAAGGAAGTCTAGTCATGAGATTACATAGTGAAAGAAACGGTGTGGAATCGATCAGAAAACATTGCTTATCTAGCATACAAGTATTAATGTGTACTGCAAGGTTCCAGCCTTGGCAAAGTTACAAACACTGTAGGCAGAAAGATGTATATGGGGCTACACGAACATGTGGCATAAAATTCCTGATTGTTATGCTGTTACATGCCATATTTAGAATATAAAGGCATTTGAAGAGCCATGCCTCTCAGGGAACATTTTTATCTGATGTTCTTCCATACTTGCATGATAACAATGATAACTCTCACAAAATATTTTTCACCTCTTCCCAGAACTCAACTTTCTCTTTAACCCTGCTTTCATTCCTACCTCTCTCTTGTTATTACCTCAGGATGTTGTGCTGATGAGGGCTCTCCGTGACATGAACCTGCCTAAGTTTGTCTATGAGGATGTGCCTCTCTTCTTGGGTCTCATCTCCGATCTCTTCCCTGGTCTGGACTGCCCTCGTGTCAGGTATCCCAACTTCAACGATGCCGTCGAGCAGGCCCTTGAGGAGAACAACTACGTTCTCCTAGAACACCAGGTATGAAAGAAGGAAGGTTCAAAGGTTTGGGAAATGGAGAACAAAGAGAGAGAAGCCTATAATTGTTATACTTTTTTCTTTTCTTTTTTAAATAAATGTAATGCTTCCTGGGAGAAATTTCAATAGTTTGAACATATTTGTGGCTTACACCCAGTAAAGGTGTAAGCCACAAATATGTCCAAACAATTGTAATACTGTTATCCACATTATATATTTCTTTTAAAGAGAAAAAAAAAAGAGAAAGAAGGAAATTAATATTAAGAAGAAAGGCCTTGGTGATTTTAGTCAGTTCTTGGCTGATTGCCATTACAACAACAAAAAACAACAACAAAGTTTAAAATTAATTTGAGAATTGAAAGACATTAATTATTTTTTTTAGTCTCATCCAAGGATTTCACAAAAAGATGATGAGATAAGAAGAGAATGAACAAGAGATGAAAAACGATATTTCTTCATTGCTATTTTGTCATTACAAGGGTTGTGCCGTTGTGAACCATATGTAAAATATTAGCCACCGGATGGCTGATTCGCGAATTGGGCAAAAAAACACCTCCCCTTAAAAAAATCACCTCCCCTTAAAAAAACAAAATCCTGGATACGCCCTTGACAAAATATTCTTGTCGGAATTGCACTGCTGGGAATGTTAGACTGTTGAATACCCATCAACTGTCTAAGCATCATTCTTGTCTTTTATTGGTTCTTTCCTATTGATCCAATCCACCACCTAGGTTGATAAGGTAGTCCAGATGTATGAGACCATGTTGACCCGTCACACCACCATGATAGTAGGACCTACAGGAGGAGGCAAGACTGTGGTCATCAACACACTATGTCAGTCACAGACCAAGTAAGTAGGTTCTCCTATTCAGTTGGATAATAGGTATAGGTAAAGATATTTTATTCCATTCTTCATAAAAAAAAACATATATAAACAATTTGAAATTTGAAATACATGTAGAAGGATAATATTACAGATAATAAGAATACAATAAAATTAACAAGGAAATAATGAGGGGTCAACAAAAAAGAGCATTTAGCCTTGTTGAACGTTGACCCCAAAAGAAAGTTCATATTTAATAGCACATTATGAAGCAAATGAATGCAGGTGAAAATAGTAGAAGAGAAAAGGAAAACATAATACAGAAAAAGATATATACGTCATAAATCGATACTAGAAAGAGCTCAAATACCTCGGCCTCATTAGGGTTAAAGACTGGATAACCAGTTACTTTATTCTTTCACTTTCAGGCTAGGAATTCATACCAAGCTCTTTGTGATGAACCCCAAAGCCATGAGTGTCATTGAACTCTATGGCATCCTGGACCCCATCACCCGTGACTGGACCGACGGTCTCCTCTCAAACATCTTCCGAGAGATCAACAGACCCACGGACAAGACCGATCGCAAGTACATCCTCTTTGATGGTGATGTCGACGCCCTGTGGGTGGAGAACATGAACTCTGTGATGGATGACAATAGGCTTCTGACTCTGGCTAACGGGGAGAGGATCCGTCTCCAGAAGCACTGCGCTCTGCTCTTTGAGGTGAGTCTCATGCTGATATCCGGCATTTTCATTCTTCTTCAGTCAGGTGGCGCTAGTTTATGCCATCCTTCTCTGTCAGCTGTTGCTCTTGTTGCCTCTTGACAGCTTTTTCCCTGTCCATAGGTGGATGGCTTTCAACCTGGAAATAGCAGGTCTGCCTCTTCTTCGCCTGGCTTCCACTGTTCCTGTTATTTTCATACCATGTCTCTTTCTTTTTACAGTTTAAACATTCACTTTTCCTAATTACGATGTACAGTATCAAATGCCATGATTGCTTTGGTACAAAAAGGTTGAAAGCAGACATCTATTGTTATGCTTGATAATCAAGATGCTTAAGAACAAGTATGTATAACATCTGCTATGAGATATGGCCATAGGAGCTATATGCACAAGAAATGTTAAGATTCATAAGCTAAAGAAAGATGGGAAAGAATTAATAAAGATGTGTTTGAGTTGTGAGGCGAATGAAGGAAACAGATTTATTGGAAGACTGGAAAGAGTGAACCAGTTGGTATAGTCGAAATAGTATTCTCGATTTATTGATTAGTCGAGAAACCACCCATTTTTTGAAAACAAGGAATTAAACAAATCATACTAGTCAAACATGCTTTAGTGACCACCTGTCTTCAAAGACCACCTGTCTACAGAGACTAAATCTTTTATTTCCCTTGGAAATGGTTTCTCATTGAAACATGTACTAAAGGAACCTGTACATAAAGACCACCTGCCTGTAAAGACCACTTTTCTTGTCTCCCTAGGGTGGTCTTAAGAGACACGTTTCACTATATTTAAAATTTTGATACCCCTCCTTCAGGTGTCGGATCTCCAGTACGCTTCACCCGCCACTGTCTCCCGCTGTGGTATGGTGTACGTGGATCCCAAGAACCTTGGCTACCATCCGTACTGGCAGCGCTGGGTCGGTGGCCGCACCAACAAGGCTGAGCAGACAGACCTGACAAGGCTGTTCGACAAGTACGTCCCCGGCTGTCTGGAGATGATCATGGAAGGCGTCATCGATGGCAAGCAAGGCGAGAAACTGCAGATGATCGTTCCTCTCACTGCTCTCAATATGGTAAGTAAAGCATCTTCCAGCTGTACTAGAGGAGGCATGATAGCTCAGCTGGTAGAGCAGTGGTCTGGTATTCCGGTGACCCAGGTTCAAAACTAAGTCGATGCGCTAGTGCCCTTTGGTAAGGCATTAATCCTCATCACCATGTCCCTCAGAGAGGACCTAAATCAGTCGTTCCTCTGGTTGCTTTACTAACAAGCATTAATGCTTTCTTAGCAGCCACACACTCTTTCTTAGCAGTAGTGATAATAATAATGGTATTTTTTTGTATCGGGCATATCACATCCCGTTATGCTTCCAAAGTGGTTTGGAAATAGCAAGCCTAGATAATTCATTGATTTACACGATAGCAAATATACATCTCAGTTTATTAACCTCTGACAATATCGCCCAAGTGTAAAATCCTATTTCTCAAGTCAAGCAGAGGGTCATTATCATTGACAAGTAGAGGTGTCTTGGCCGAGTGGATATGTCACCGGACTGTGGATCACAAGGTCCGCCGCGGCACTAATGTCCTTTGGCAAGGCTTTAATCTTCATTTGCCACACTCGACCCAGGTGAGGTAAATAGGTACGTGGTAGGATTATTCCTTGAAATGTTCTGTGCGCTGATTATGGCTGCCGGAGCTAAAGCTAGGGTAATAATTTCCAAAGCTCTGTGGAAGCGCATAGAGACATTGTATAATGTGATATGCGCTATACAAGAACCAAATTTTATTATTATTATCATTCTTTCTGCAGGTGAACCAACTGAGCAGGATGCTTGATGCCCTCCTGATCAAGGAACTTGGTGAGTCGGACATCCTGGAGTGTTACTTCCTGGAGGCCCTGTACTGGTCCCTTGGTGCCGCCCTGGTGGAGGACGGGCGCCTCAAGTTTGACAGCTACATCAAGAACATCGCTTCCATGCCAAGTATCTCTGATGAGAGCGTTGACGCTGGACCCGGAGAGTTACCTGGTTTCCTGGAGACGGTCTATCAATACTTCTTTGACAAGCAGACGAATAAGGTTAGAGAATAAATTTTTTGGGCATTTTCCTAACTATTTGTTCGCCTGTAACATGTTGACGACTGGATTCTGTTACTCCCCTAGGCTTAATACAGGAACCGTCTTGCTCCTTTGCGCAACGGGTCAACACTTAGTTTCGATTTGGTTTTAATAAAAAATGTCACACCAAAGGTCATTGAACCTACATGCATCATCCCGGAAGCATTGTTATTCATATCAAAAGTGAAAAGGGTTGTGCACATATCAACCGTTCTTATTCATTGAAGCATAAGATAAAGGAATGTAAAAGTCTTACAAAGTGGAAACAGGAGTTTGACCTTGACAATACCATATGGAGTTCTTATTACCTACTTCCCTTTTATTCAACTGTCGATGTAAACATGAGTTTAATTATCACATGCACCTTGTTAAATGAGGATTGTAATGATTTTATGATTGTGTTTAAGATGATTAGATTGATCTGTGATTTGATATGACTTAATCCAAGTTCAGAGATGTTGTTTAAAAATGTCACTTGATAGGACGAATGCCCCCTCAGAATTTTCATTGGTCATAGCTCACAATTTTACAATTAACCTCATAGGACTTTACCCAGGGCTCCAAACTTATTTCACAGGGGTCCATATTGAAACTTTGAAGGTTATATTCATGGGCCCTCTTTTAGACTTCAACATTCTTGCTGTCTAGACTTAAATTTGACCCTCATGAGCACTGGACCCCTATTAATAGTGTTGAGTCGTGCTTTACAAGAGAAAGATTTACATGTCGATTGACCGTTGGTTTTAACAGTGTGTATTCTCTCCACATTTCCTGCAAATGATTTAGACTTAGACTTCAATATTCTTGCAGTCCAGACTTAAATTTGACGCTCATAAGCACTGAACCCCTATTAATAGTGTTGAATCCTGCTTTACAAGAGAGAGATTTACACGTTGATTGACCGTTGGTTCTGACAGTGTGTATTCTCTCCACATTTCCCGCAAATGATTTAGACTTAGACTTCAATATTCTTGCAGTCCAGACTTAAATTTGACGCTCATAAGCACTGAACCCCTATTAATAGTGTTGAATCCTGCTTTACACGAGAGAGATTTACACGTTGATTGACCGTTGGTTCTGACAGTGTGTATTCTCTCCACATTTCCTGCAAACAGTGGATCCCATGGTCCAGAGTTGTTCCCAAGTACGTCCACGACCCTGAGAAGCGCTTCAACGAGATCCTGGTACCCACTGTCGACACGGTGCGTAACACCTGGGTCCTGGAGCAGATGCTGTCTGTCAAGCAACCCGTCTTGTTTGTTGGTGACACTGGTACCTCTAAGACGGCTACCATCCAAGACTTCCTTCGGAACCTGGACCAAGACAGCCATGTAAGTTCCCAAGTCCTTCTTGTAGCAGCCAATCATTCCTATGGTATAGCAAGGAGTATCGCTTTTAAACCCTGGGCCCTGTTTCACAAAACTTGTCATCAGTGACAAATGACAGTCTTTGTTTACAAGCTACTGAAATCCTTGCTTCTGATTGGTCATCAGCAGATTTGTCACTGATGTTTGTCATTTGTCATTGAAAAAAGGCTTTGTGAAATGGGTCCCTGGTCTTGACCTTATTCTACAATAATGTTTAATATTTCAATTACTTCTCGTTTAAAGAGAGCTTAAAACTGTGTGTTCAATTCACTAGGAGATCAACTAGTATAGCCAGAGATTGCTTTTTTCTAATGTTATTTCCAAAATTCATGTAAAAAAAGCCATTCGAAGCAAAATTTCTATGTAATGTTTGCATGCATGGACCAATAAAATAATCTTGAATCTTGAATCTTATGCTATTTAGAAAGAAAAAATAAGTCCTGCAAATATTAATAAAATAATAACATCAAACTTTTATCTTTCATGGTATATTCTATTACTCTTCCCACTGTACTTGTCTAACTTTTCAGTGATGATGTTTCTCTATTTAAACGATGGAGATCCTAGGAATTATGTTTACAAATATACCTAGTATTTTCTTGTGTCGTCATATGCCTAACACTAAATTCTTCTTTTACTCTTGTTAATGAATAAATGGTTTGCTTCTATATTCTGAATTCCAAATTTCTTGACGAGGGATGCTTTCTATCATCTTTGTATTTCTACTAATCATCTCTGGCTTCCTTTCCTCTTTATTTCAAATGATGTTGGTTACTTTGTAGAAAGAGCCACAAACTGAGAGTTATGGTCGTCTTAAGTTGAAGACAGTGAGTAATTAGACAATTCTGGCAATATAGTACCTGCACTGCTGAAGTGAATGTCATTGCATTCATTACCATGTTCGATATATATCAATTGAACTATTTGTCATATTATATATTGTATAGTTACGAATGTATATTGTATGTACAAATGTAGATAGCATAGTATTGTAATACATGTACTTTTTATATGCAAGTCAGTTTTGTTTAGTGTTGAATATCAAGGCTATATTGATAATTTGTTAATTTACTGGTATCTTCTAGGCGGTATAATTTAATAGACTACTATATTTGTAGCTGCTAGTGTACATGGAGGTATTGTGCATGTTGGAAACTGTTTGTTTTTTCCCATTTTCCCATTTTTTAAAACAAATCTATTGTAACAGAACCATCATTTCATATTGGCATGAAACGATATTGTACCATTTACAAAACTAAAAAAACAAAGGAAATGCAAGCATGTACATTAGGTCCCTTGGAGAGGAACTAAAGCCGTCAGTCCTCTGGTTGCTTACTAACAAGCACTTATGTTTTCTTAGCAGTCAGGTAAAATAACCACCACTATACATAATTAGAACATAATTTCATTTTATTTTAGCTTTACATTGCAGGGCTCGAATTACCCACCGGCAATCGGCAATTTGCCGCCATGCCCCTCTCACTGGCCGGAATGCCCTTTTCAAAATCAAACCGTTTACGGCCACAATATTTTAATCCACAAAAGTTTTGCCGACATTATAGTCATCGTAAGCCAACCCGACTTGTAATGTTCAAGAGGTTTTGTTGCCCCTACGGAGCTCTAAAAACAATGATACTCGGCAAGGTTTTGTTGCCCCTCCGGAGCTCTAAAAACAATAATTACCGGAAGGTTTTGTTGCCCCTCCGGCGCTCTAAAAACAATAATAGTCGGCAAGGTTTTGTTGCCCCTCCGGAGCTCTAAAAACAATAATTACCGGAAGGTTTTGTTGCCCCTCCGGCGCTCTAAAAACAATGATAGTCGGCAAGGTTTTGTTGCCCCTCCGGAGCTCTAAAAACAATAATAGTCGGCAAGGTTTTGTTGCCCCTCCGGAGCTCTAAAAACAATAGTAGTCGGCAAGGTTTAGTTGCCCCTCCGGAGCTTTTAAAAACAATAATAGTCGGCAAGGTTTTGTTGCCCCTACGGAGCTCTAAAAACAATAATAGTCGGCAAGGTTTTGTTGCCCCTCCGGAGCTCTAAAAACAATAATTACCGGAAGGTTTTGTTGCCCCTCCGGCGCTCTAAAAACAATGATAGTCGGCAAGGTTTTGTTGCCCCTCCGGAGCTCTAAAAACAATAATAGTCGGCAAGGTTTTGTTGCCCCTCCGGAGCTATAAAAACAATAATAGTCGGCAAGGTTTTGTTGCCCCTCCGGAGCTCTAAAAACAATAGTAGTCGGCAAGGTTTTGTTGCCCCTCCGGAGCTCTAAAAACAATAATAGTCGGCAAGGTTTTGTTGCCCCTCCGGAGCTCTAAAAACAATAATAGTCGGCAAGGTTTTGTTGCCCCTCCGGAGCTCTAAAAACAATGATAGTCGGCAAGGTTTTGTTGCCCCTCCGGAGCTCTAAAAACAATAATAGTCGGCAAGGTTTTGTTGCCCCTCCGGAGCTCTAAAAACAATGATAGTCGGCAAGGTTTTGTTGCCCCTCCGGAGCTCTAAAAACAATAATAGTCGGCAAGGTTTTGTTGCCCCTCCGGAGCTCTAAAAACAATGATAGTCGGCAAGGTTTTGTTGCCCCTCCGGAGCTCTAAAAACAATGATAGTCGGCAAGGTTTTGTTGCCCCTCCGGAGCTCTAAAAACAATAATAGTCGGCAAGGTTTTGTTGCCCCTCCGGAGCTCTAAAAACAATAATAGTCGGCAAGGTTTCGTTGCCCCTCCGGAGCTCTAAAAACAATGATAGTCGGCAAGGTTTTGCCCCACCTGGAGCTCTAAAAACAATAATTACCGGAAGGTTTTGTTGCCCCTCCGGAGCTCTAAAAACAATAATAGTCGGCAAGGTTTTGCCTCTCCGGAGCTCTAAAAACAGTAATTACCGGAATGTTTTGTTGCCCCTCCGGAGCTCTAAAAACAATAATAGTCGGCAAGGTTTTGTTGCCCCTCCGGAGCTCTAAAAACAATAATTACCGGAAGGTTTTGTTGCCCCTACAGAGCTCTAAAAAACAATAATAGTCGGCAAGGTTTTGTTGCCCCTCCGGAGCTCTAAAAACAATAATTACCGGAAGGTTTTGTTGCCCCTCCGGCGCTCTAAAAACAATGATAGTCGGCAAGGTTTTGTTGCCCTTCCGGAGCTCTAAAAACAATAATAGTCGGCAAGGTTTTGTTGCCCCTCCGGAGCTCTAAAAACAATAGTAGTCGGCAAGGTTTTGTTGCCCCTCCGGAGCTCTAAAAACAATAATAGTCGGCAAGGTTTTGTTGCCCCTACGGAGCACTAAAAACAATAATAGTCGGCAAGGTTTTGTTGCCCCTCCGGAGCTCTAAAAACAATAATTACCGGAAGGTTTTGTTGCCCCTCCGGCGCTCTAAAAACAATGATAGTCGGCAAGGTTTTGTTGCCCCTCCGGAGCTCTAAAAACAATAATAGTCGGCAAGGTTTTGTTGCCCCTCCGGAGCTCTAAAAACAATAATAGTCGGCAAGGTTTTGTTGCCCCTCCGGAGCTCTAAAAACAATAATAGTCGACAAGGTTTTGTTGCCCCTCCGGAGCTCTAAAAACAATAATAGTCGGCAAGGTTTTGTTGCCCCTCCGGAGCTCTAAAAACAATGATAGTCGGCAAGGTTTTGTTGCCCCTCCGGAGCTCTAAAAACAATAATAGTCGGCAAGGTTTTGTTGCCCCTCCGGAGCTCTAAAAACAATGATAGTCGGCAAGGTTTTGTTGCCCCTCCGGAGCTCTAAAAACAATGATAGTCGGCAAGGTTTTGTTGCCCCTCCGGAGCTCTAAAAACAATAATAGTCGGCAAGGTTTTGTTGCCCCTCCGGAGCTCTAAAAACAATAATAGTCGGCAAGGTTTTGTTGCCCCTCCGGAGCTCTAAAAACAATAATTACCGGAAGGTTTTGTTGCCCCTATGGAGCTCTAAAAACAATAATAGTCGGCAAGGTTTTGTTGCCCCTACGGAGATCTAAAAACAATACGAATCGGCAAGGTTTTTGTGCCCCTACGGAGATCTAAAAACAATAATTATCAGCAAGGCTTTGTTGCCCCTACGGAGATCTAAAACAATGATAATCGGCAAGACTTTGTTGCCCCTACGGAGATCTAAAAACAATAATTATTGGCGAGACTTAATTGCCACTATGGAACTCCTAAATTAATTGGCGGGACTTAATTGCCGATAAGGAGATATGAAAGAATGTCTTCATCCAAATGACTGAAACGTTTGGCACAAAAACCGTAATGACTCAGGCTTAGTTTGTCAATCCATCCTTTTTATTTGGACCAATCAATATCGGGAAGTTTTGTTTACCCATCGTTGGTTCAACATCTTCACTTCGCGTTTTGACCTTTTTTGGTGCGTTTTCACAGTTTTTAATCAGTTAAAAACTTGGATTTTTCTCGGGAGGAGGGTCTGGAATTAAATCAGAAAAGGATTAAGAGTCGAGATAATGGTACAAAGAATCGTCTTCTTTCCCATACGTTTTAATTAAAACGTCATAGCTTCCGCCCATCGCGCGGGAGGGGTGTGAATTGTGTTCAGAAAAGGATTAATACCGGTAGTCGAGATCGAGACGAATCGTCTTCTTTCCCTAATAATTTATTAAAAACGTCTAAGCTTCCGCGCTTCCCTTGGAATTCAGAAAAGGATAAAGAGTCAAGAACGGTACAACGAATCGTCTTCTTTCTCTAATAATTCAATGAAACGTCACAGGGGGAAACTCCCCACTCCCTCCAGCTCCCCCCCCCCCAATTTTTTTGAAAAGCATTTTAAAGAGAAATAGAAAGAAAGAGAGCAAGAAAGAAAAAATAGTTAACTACCAGTTTCTCAATAAAATAAGGTATCAAAAATTGCTCATCTGACCGTAATTAAACGCCTAAAACCCCTGAGCTTCCGTGGGCTCTGCCCCCGGGACCCAACCAAGGGCCCTTTGGCAGGCCCCTTGATACTCATCTGACTGCAATTTAGTGCCTAAAACCCTTGATCTTCTGGGGCTCCGACCGCTGGACCTCACGCCAATCAGTGTCCTGCCAGTGTCACAAATAAAGTATAAAAATTTGTTCATCTGACCGTAATCAAATGCTTAAACCCCTGAGCTTCCGGGGGCTCTGCCCCCTGGACCCCACTGGATGCTAATCTGACGGTAATGTAATGCTTTAAACCCATGGGCTTCTGGGGGCTCCGCCCGCTGGACCTCACGCCAATCAGTATCCTGCCATTGTCACAAATAAGGTATAAAAATATGTTCATCTGACCGTAATCAAATGCCTGAAACCCCTGAAATTCAGGTGTTTCCGCACCCTCGACTCCACCAGGGGCCCTGAGGCGGGCCCCTGAATGCTTATCTGACCGTAATTTGCCTTCAACCCATGAGTTTCCGGGGGCGGACAAGGTATCAAAAGATGTTCATCTGACCGCAGGCACGTAGCCGGGGGGGGGGGGGCAGTGGGGGCGCCCCCCCAAAAAAAAAGCCAAAAAAAGAGAGGAGAGAAAAGGAAGAGGACGTATGAAGAAAAAGGAGCAGACAAAAAATATTTTTGAAATTCATACAAGGATTAAGAGTCGAGAACGGTACAACGAATCGTCTTCTTTCTCTAATGATTTAATGAAACGTAAAAGCTTCCGCGCTTTGCGCGGGAGTGGGAAAACTGTATTCATGCAGACGAGGATTATTTTCGAGAACGGTACAACGAATCGTCTTGTTTCTCTAATAATTAAATTAAATGTCAAAGCTTCCGCCCTTCGATCACGCAGGAGGTGGGGTAACTGAATTTAGACAAGGATTAAGAGTCGAGAACGGTACAACGAATCGTCTTCTTTCTCTAATGATTTAATAAAACGTAAAAGCTTTCGCGCTTTGCTCGCGCGGATGGGGGGGGGGGAGAACTGAATTCAGATGAGGATTAAGAGTCGAATGCGGTACAAGGAATCGTCTTCTTTTTCTAATGATTTAATGAAACGTACAAGCTTCCGCGCTTTGCGCTGGAGGGGGAGGGGAAAACTGAATTCAGACGAGGATGAGGGGTCGAGAACGGTGTAACGAATCGTCTTCTTTCTCTAATGATTTAATGAAATGTAAAAGCTTCTGTGCTTCGCGCGCGCGGATTGGGGCGGGGGGAATTTAATTCAGACGAGAATTAAGAGTCGAGAACGGTAGGCTACAACGAATCGTCTTCTTTCTCTAATGATTTAATGTATTGTAAAAGCTTCCACGCTTTGCGCGCGCGGATTGGGGGGGGGGGGAACTGAATTCAGACGAGGATTAAGGGCGAGAACGGGACAACAAATTGTCTTCTTTCTCTAATGATTTAATGAAACGTAAAAGCTTCCGCGCTACGCGCGGGAGGGGGAAAATTGTATTCAGACGAGGATCATTTTCGAGAACGGTACAACGAATCGTCTTGTTTCACTTATGCAGGTGTCATTTGTAAGACGCACCTTTTGACCCCCGGGGATGGTGCGTCATGGTTGCGTCATGTTCCCCAAAATCGCGACGCACAGTACCGTCATGGCCGCAAAATGTCCGTCACAATACTGACCCATATGTGCGTCATAGTAAGTCACTTTACCACGTTGCGTCATTTGGTGTGTCAATGGGACCGTCACTTTCTCCAAGCTTGTCTGAAGGTGTGTCATAGGACCGTCATGTGTTTGACTCAAATGTGCGTCGATGGAATGTAATGGTGTGTCACTTTCTGTGACGGAAGGTGCGTCATGGTATC
>JAVYIG010011738.1:0-58499 GCA_035222895.1 Strongylocentrotus droebachiensis | reverse complement strand
GAGAGAGAGAGAGGAGAGAGAGGAGAGAGAGAGTGGGGGGGGGGGGATTATAAACATTCAAAAACATATACTTTCCTCTTCGTGAAATAGGTTCATTATTTTTATTGAGAATTTATGTCTTCTATTAAAACCTTTATCTCAATAAGACGTTTTTACTTCTTTCTCGGTCTTCAAGAATATATTTGTATTCTTAACAAAATAAAAAGTTAAATTATAAAATGACGAAAATATAGATGTGCAGTTGCAGAGGATAAAGAAAATGGTTGCGGCTTTCGCAAACATGAGAATTATAATTTTGAGGTTATGAGGCAAAATAATTTTAAGTTAAGAGGACTTATTGGATAGTGAATAGAAAGAAAAAGCAACGTTTTCATATACTCAAAAGAAGGGGCAGAAATAGCCTCGTCAAATAAAGAGAACTTTCTTTAGTATCGCGGTAATCCTTTAATCCGTCTCCGTTCGCGATATCTGAATGATATATTACTGTAAATGTAGTATTGGTTCATTACTTTAGTTTCCATTTTGTGGAGCTGACCTTTACATAGCGTGAACAAAAATGATGTTTGCAAATCTTCATTGAAAGGACACAGTGGCGAAGCTATGGGGCATGAGGTCATGCACCCCTCCCCTCTCCCCATTTAATGGGGATATATGGGGGAGAAAAGGGGTCGAAGGTGGGAGAAAGGGTTTAAAGAACGGGGAATGAAGATGATAGGATCTCCTCCCCCTTGTCAATTCACATTTCATCATCGAGTAAAACCTGAGACCCCCTACCCCCCCCCCCCCCCCCCCCTAAGTGGCAGGACCAAGGATACGCGAATGCAAGGAGATACGCACTCAAAATGTTAGTCCTTGAATGCTCCTTTAGAAACGAAGGCACAGAAAGGCATAATATTAGAAGAAAAAAGGAAAGCGAATTTAGGATCAGGCAATATAAATGAAAAAAGTACTGGCATTGAAGATAATATTGCACGCTTTCGCATTGATCTAGTTTCCCAGTATGGAAAGGCGGGGGAGGGCAGTTAAGACTATCAAGAGATATTGATACGATTATCATCCAAAGGGCGACTGTCCTTTAATTTCTAACCTGCGTTTGATGACTCGGATTGAGGCACGATGATTTAATGCATTGCGTCCTGAGGAAAACTCATCCCCTTAAATGTCCCTATATAATACCGAAGAAAAGCAGAGAGAATGGTATATGGTCAAGCAAATTTTGGTGGGCCATCAAATTTAGCTGCGTACAGTTCTTGAATCTGAATGCAAGTTAATTCCACCAAGTCGGTTAGCGAATTATGACGCAGTGCACAACGTTTCTAGCACTCCCACAAACATCCAAGTTAAACAGAAATGAAAAGTTTTCCTTACAACTGTCGACAGTAATACTAGATCTTTATTTCAAGTTTACGCTTGAAATGACGAGAAGAGAGTTAGGGGTACGACAATGCATGCTAGCGGTATATTCATATCTTACCCCGATCATATACCCTTCAAAGGCTTAAGCGTAAATTCATCGCCGGGTGAAACTAAAAATAAACAGAAAGGCAAGATATGCGACTGAGCCGAGAGCAATTTGTAGGCACATTCTGACGTGAGAAAATCATACGAAACTCGAATGGAAAAACGTTCCCTTAAAGTATCGTTGTATAGCGACAGGAACATCGTGTAAAGAAACGTCGCATAAAACATTCATGAAGACGCCATTTAATGGTATATTGTTGTGCGTCTGTTATTGGCCAATTTTCAGTGTGTGCTCGCGCTAAGCCCCGCCCAGTTATTAAGGAATGCAATCTGCGACGTTTAGACGAGAAAGGCACCAAGATTTCGTTCGAAACAATGCAGAAACATGCGTTGCGCTGTTCGATATTTCGTTATACAAAACGATGCGTTTCGTTGCATGCGATGTTCAAGCTATAGAGACAAATTACTATTAAATCGTATAGCAATACTGGTTTCGGTAGTCTAAACGAGGGGTTATTTTGCGACCTCTTAGCGTATATAAGGAGGCCAAAAACACTGGCGGTATTACGAGCGACTTGAGCGGCCCTCGCTAATTTCAAATCGAGGATTTAGAGCCACTTTTGCCTGGAAGACCACCGGGAAGCGAACCATGCAGCTAGAATAAATGGCACAGGGGGGAAGGGGGGGGGGGGGGGGGTCTAGATCACAAAGGAACTGTATCCCTTTATTATTTTTCTTGATTTTGTTTTCCTTTTTAAAAATAAATCTATTGACGCACGCAGTCTTTCTAATAAACCGTAGTTTACTCAGCCCGACCTAAGTCTATAAAAACATTAGCTAATTGAAATTGATCACTTCACGCACCAAGAATTGAATAATTTATGTATTGTGACGTTCTGAGTAAAAGGGGGGGGTCTAGATCACAAAGGAACTGTATCCCTTTATTATTTTTCTTGATTTTGTTTTCCTTCTTAAAATAAATCTATTGACGCACGCAGTCTTTCTAATAAACCGTAGTTTACTCAGCCCGACTTAAGTCTATAAAAACATTAGCTAATTGAAATTGATCACTTCACGCACCGAGAATTGAATAATTTATGTATTGTGACGTTCTGAGTACAAGGGGGGGGGGTCTAGATCACAAAGGAACTGTGTCCCTTTATTATTTTTCTTGATTTTGTTTTCCTTCTTAAAAATAAATCTATTGACGCACGCAGTCTTTCTAATAAACCGTATAGTTTACTCAGCCCGACTTAAGTCTATAAAAAACATTAGCTCATTGAAATTGATCACTTCACACACCGACAATTGAATAATTTATGTATTGTGACGTTCTGAGTAAAAGCGTCCTCATTTGGTATTAAAGTAAATTAAAGACTCCAGTGATAAGGCGAAAAGATGTTTGAAAAGAGGGGTAGAGAGATTTGATGGAGGGAGAGATCCAGGAGAGAGAAAGAGAGAGAGAGAGAGACAGAGAGAGAGAGAGAGAGAGAGACAGACAGACAGACAGACAGACAGACAGAGAGAGAGAGAGAGAGAGAGAGAATGTGGAGAAAAAGAGAGCAATACTTTTGTAGGAAAATGCCTCCTCATTATTTACAATCTCACGGGATATGTTATGATGTATTTTGGATCTCTTTGTATAGGTATAACGCCCTACCTTATACATAATAATTTCTCGGAAATATTATCGCTAGTGATATATTTAGCTTAATAATTTCTGTTTGACTAAATTGATCGCAGAGAAATCGTATCCTCCCAGCTCAATCAAAATGTATTTTAATTAAAATCTTATTTTAGACGACAACCGACGGTAGATTAAAGCGCATTATTCAAACGCTGCCTCGTCGAACATGCTATGATTCTGATGCTATGCCTGCCATAATACTGACTGTCTTACTGGAACAACACTGCTTTGGATAATGACTATTTTGACCCGGTGATGCTGGATCTAAAATGAATTCACCGACGCGTGAATAAGTCCTAAATATAGAAATGCCGAATTAAAAGTTAAAGATTGGATTCATTCGAGAAGCCAATTACAGGGATCGCAACAATATTGTCATTCTATTGACCTCTTTTCCTATCCATTATTTATCATACATTATTCTTGGCTGACCGAGGCAAATGAAAATATTTTCTTTTCCATCAAACTCCAGGCCTTCCCGTCCAATTACCGCCTTCAGAATATGTCGAACGCGATGAGCAAGCAATCACTACTGTCTACGGTATCTGTGAAGGGTAAGGACGCCAACAAGAAAGCAAAAAACTTTGCCTTCGCAACCTACAACTCGCACACTGTGGTGCTGCGTAAAGTAGAGGTGCATGATTTCAATTTGACCAAAGCCATCAAGAGAGAATTGAAAGAGGTAAGTTGTGCTACAAGAACACCCCAGGGGTCTCAGTCAAAAAAAAATTGTTTAAAGAAAGGACTTATGATATTTAGCCTACATTGTGAATTTAACATCACAAGTGCAATTTGATTTATTTCACATCGTCAACAACTTAAAATGGTTATCCCTATCGCACTTCAAAATGCTTAAAGGGTATTTCACAATACTTGTTTAGGAGTATACTTCTTTTGTAAATACCCGTCTAGGGAGTGAATTCGGGGGAAAAAACACGCGAAGTCCTCATTTAGGGTGTATTTTGGCTTCAGAAGAAATCCTCGTTTAGGGGGTGTCTGGAAAACCTGTGGTCACGCATGCTTACAGTATTTCTACAGGACTAAGAACCTTGGGGAACACAAGTAACATGAATTCTAAGGCAGTATTTCATTGCACAAAAATTTATTTGCTGCTCACATACCATTTCAATGTTAGTGGTTTACCCTTAGTTTCTGCTTAATTTACGTCAAATGAAGACAAAAAATTGAACAGAAGTCTTCTGTGCTTGATTTGAATTGTTAGCAGGGAAAACAATATTCCCCCGTGATGCGTCTGTGGTTTTAGTTATTCTTTTAGAGTTGCAGTGTTGCATGGATATATTATTTTGCTTCCCGTATTTTCTAGTTTTCCTTGAATTCGAAGAAAGTAAAATAACCGCTACTGTCTCTCTCTTTTATGTTCTCTCTCTCTCTCTGGTTATCTAACCCTTTTCTAAACCCCCATTTTCTTCTTTTATTTCCCATTCTCTAATTCATTTCAATTTTCCCCGTTTTCTCATCCCTTCTCTTATCTTCCCTTTCCATTATTCTTTCTATCCCATTCTTTCCGTCCTTCCCACTCCCTTTCTTTCTTCGTTGTTTCTTTACCCTTTCACCCCCCCCCCCCCCCTCTCAATCGCTATCTCCTTCTGTCCTACCATTCCCTCTTCCCCTTTCTCTCTTCTTTCCTCATCGCATCCCCCTCCACCTCCTCTGCTCCTCATCTATATTCCCTTTTTCCTTTCCTCATCCTTCTCTCTCCCCCCCCCCCTCTTCTCCCCCTCCCCCTCCCTCTCTCTTCTCCTCACACCCTCTCTAGATGCGGTGGCTTGTTCACGATAACATCAACCGGTTCCTAGGCCTATGTTTTCCGTCGACCAGCGGTGATATGTTCTACCACGTTAGCGAGTTCAGTCCGAAGGGCAGTTTAAAGAGTATCTTAGCTAACGACGACGTCAATCTCGATCTCAGCTTCAAGGCCTCATTCATCCGCGATCTCGCCAGGGTAAAAATAATAATTATGATGTGAAGAACTTGTTTTAAATCTTGATAATGTTGATGGGGGCAATTCAATGCCTTCCCCGTCGGTAGCACTAAATCCAGTGAAGAATTAAAGTGTTGAACTATCCCGACTATATGTTGGATTGAAAGTGACTTTGCATTTGTTTCTTCCAAAAACAATATCAGGTCACCTGATGCTACTCAATCAAACAATATTATAAAAGCATAACATTAATGTCAAATTTAACAAGTGAAAGTTCACGTACGTAATGAAAAAAAAAACATCTTAAAGGCATCGTTTAACAATGTTAAATCTGAGATGCATGGTCCTACGTGTTTTCAGTGTCTGTGACACTAGTGTAAGATCGGAGCCCTAAGAAAATTGCGCTTCAAAATGATCATGAAGTGCCTCAAAAAAGTAAAAATCTTTGAGCGACCGGTTTTACCACACTCCTTTTTTTCCCAATAGACGGTAGTGTTATAAAAACCCGGCGTTAGGAAAACGAAAAATGAAATTTCGATTTCCAAACATTAATATCTTGATAATCAGACAGGTGATCGGCTTTTAAAAGTCATGGGATTCCTGACTGCCCCAAAGGTGTATAATTATGATTGCAGCATGAGCTAATTAAATCCAGGATTTTTGTTTCAGAAACTGAGGCAATGTTACCTAATCACTTTAATTTTTTTGTGAAAACCTTGTTTTATTCAGGGGATGCAGTTCATCCACGCCTCTGAGATTAAGAACCACGGTGTGCTCTCCTCCAGCACGTGTTATGTTGACAGTCGATGGGTCCTCAAGATATCTGGATTCGGTCTCCTGTCCTTCAACATTCTTAAAGAAGACGTTATGAAACAAAAAGATCCCGAAGTCAAATTTTCAAGTGAGTATAACAATTTGACCACAAATCTAAAACATGTGTAGAATAACTTGTTAAGAATAGGAATTTTTGAAATAGTGCGATTTTCATTCACTACCGTCACTTCGTGAAAATAGGGACGAATTTAAGGTGTGTCCCTAGCTATGCATTGTGTATGCTTAGTTTCTCATTGCATGAACAAAATGCAAGTGTTTTCAAAAGTAATTATGACAAAAAAAAATTAAATACAAAAAAGAGACGAGGAACAAGGAGCATAAATAGTGGACATAGAGAAAGAGAGAGAGAGAGAGAGAGAGAGTGAGAGAGAGAGAGAGAGTGAATGAGGCAGACAGTCAGACACAAAGTCAGTAGGGCAGGCAGACAGGGATAAAGAGATATCCATTGTAAGTTTAAAATGTTTGCCCGGTTTGAAATATGATAAATATGATCTATAATGATAGCCTGAGTGTTCAGACACCAAAAATCGTATCAAGAAACATCAGAATATCGTTTATAGAAGATAATTATATCCATGACGCTGTGATTAGTTTTCCTTGTTTGATTAAAAAACGAATTCATTTGTACTACTAAACCACTTGATAGCTTTCTAAATAGTAAGATGGTTCAAAAAAAGAAATAGTAAGTGAATATTCATTATGCAAGAAATGAAATTTACAGATATTTAAAAATAAAAAAAATAGAATTAAGCAAATTATCCAAAATTGATCGAAAATCCTACGTAATTGTTAGTTCTTTGCGACTCAAATGATATTAAACATTCATTTATTGTCAATTTGTTTTAACTGATTATCAACCATACGCTGCTTTATTTCATGTTTGGAAATGAAAATAGATGAAATTTAATTAAATGAAGTTTACCGCCAATGTTACGTGCGTCTGACGAACAAGCACAAATTATGCAAATTAAATATTAACACGATCAACGATCACATTTCCGCTTGAAATATTTCCAATAAAAAGACTTTGTAGGTAAATGTATAGACAATGCACTATCTTCAACGTGCACTTTAAAATGCTAAATAGTACATGTTGCCGATACACAAGCAGTCGTTTAGAATATTGAAGAAATTATGAAACTCATCAAATGTTATAATGCCAAATGGCATTCTAGCTTTCACTCCTTAATGTTAAATGTTGATGATTTTTTTTTTTATAAAGACATGATGCACTATAAATTAAGAAATACGTGTACAGGAATAATCATTACAGCTCATTTAAGAACTATGGAGGAAATTTGATTAAGATCATGTACAAGGGAGTCCATCATCCGACCCACTTTCTTATCAGATATGGATTTTTCTGTAGGATTTCATTTGCATAGAAACGAGTTCGTTGCATAAGCAATTAAAGTGGAAATCTATACAATCATTTCTATATTTTGCTCGTGCATTGCCATTAATGATTAATTTCTTTTCCTGATGTTTTTTCTTTTAAATCGCTGTGCGGTTATCTAGTATGGATTTTTTGTTCATGTTTCAGGCAAAGAAAAGCCTGATAACATGCACGGCCTCGCCGTTTATTCAACACTAATGTACTCGCCTTAATTGATTTACGCATGTATTGCAGTCGATGTCTGCATTTAGAAAAGAACATTAAATACATATTGACTGGTTTGGTTTGTAGACGAACTGTATAGCTACTTCTGAGTTTTCATGTGAGAAAATGCATGTCGTCTGGCTCTCTACGAATATTATGCCTGCCTAACTTTCCTGAATCCCTCAAATGCGTTAGTAGATATAAGTGTAGTATACGGAAAGGTCTTATTCTTGACACCCAACGAACAAAAACAAATCAATTGGCTTTCTCCTTTAACTCTATGCCATAATATCCAAACATTATCCCAGTGCCACATTTTGTATGTATCTTAGGATAGATCTACCGAAGGCCTCAAGATAATTTAATTGTTTCAAATTCAGGATTAATCAATGATAGTGGAGCCAATGAAGACAGGAAACGGGTGATTTTGCAAAGCCAATGTTTGTTACACAGAGTAATCCTCCCATCAATAATTTAGTGCCTACTGTTGTGTGCAAAATAATGTGTGGCAACCGAGCGACCGTATCGAGAGGCGAAGTAAGCAACCGCAGAGTTAAATACCTTCAGTCAAGCTGTTAAATTGACGATAAATCGCTTATTAATTGCATTTGAAGAAAAAAAGAGTAGCTTGCGGTGAATTTTGTGATTCTTAATATCTTGTAGAAATGACGGTCATTATTTCTTTTCAGTTTCAAATCAGTATATCTCGCTCTCCTTTTCTCTCTCTCTCTCCTCCTACCACGGTTATGTTCAATCATGTATACAAGCGATTAAGACTATATCCTTCCCCCTGCTCAATCCCATACACGCGCACACACACACGCACATACATAATATACACACACACACACTCACACTCTCTCTCTCTCTCTCTCTCTCTCTTTTCTTTCTTTCTTCCCTCTCTCTCTATCTCTTTATTTCTCTCACTTTCCCTCACATTCAACCCATCAGGGCCCCATTTCGCAAACATTGTCATCAGTGACAAATGACAGTTTTTGTTATAAGCTAGTATAAAATCCTTGCTTCTGATTGGTTATCAGCAGATTTGTCACTGATTTTTGTTATTTGTGATTGAAAAAAAAGGGCTTTGTGAAACGGGTCCCAGATCTTTCGTTCTATCTCTCTTTTCACCTGTTCATATCTTTATTTCCATTGTAGCTTAATATATCTCTTCCTCTTATATCATCTCTCTCTCTCTCTCTCTATCTCTCTCGCTCTCTCTCTCTCTCTCTCTCTCTCTCTCTCTCTCTCCCACTCTTGATTTATTTTGATACTATCAACCCTTATCCACAATTCTTATATCTTTTTCATCTTCTCATCACAGAAATGTTGTGGACCGCACCAGAGCACCTTCGAGGGGAAATGTTACCATCAAAAGGGTCACAAAAAGGGGATGTTTATTCGTTTGCGATCATCCTACAAGAGATAGTTACACGAAGCCATCCATTCTATTTATCAGGGTATACATCGAGGGGTAAGTATAGACCAATATATGGATAAATGGAAAACTTGGGAGTGTTTCACAAAGACTAAGATCAACTTTAAGTTGAACTTAACTATGACAGGCCGTTCATGCCACTGGTTGCTCTCACCATTAGTCTCTCAATTATGATATTTAGATAATATGTTTTTCCTACAATAATGAACTATCAACAAATGTAAATTCTGTAGATTTGTGACCACGATTGGTACGTCCTTTGCGAAACCAATGCCAGTAAATGATGTGAGAAAATAGTGGCATGAACAACCTGTCATCGTTAAGTCGAACTTAAAGTCGATTTTAGTCTTTGTGAAACACTCCCCATGTATTTATCGGATGTAAAAATCGTAACAAATATGTTATCATTTTAAAGAGGAATATACAACATTTATAATGATGGGAATCAAAGCGTTGATTTGTCCATGATAATAATATTATAGAGCTATAATTTATTGATCCAACTTAAGTTTACAATTTTGTTGAGGGTCTGTATTTTCTCTGTTCCAGGTGCTGTACATACACTGTACTATGGTTTCAATAAGATTACAATGACGTTTAAAAAGTATTTATACCGTTAAAGGGCTCTTTAAAACATTTACTGATGAACTAGAGATTTTTGATTTGCTTCCTGTTCCTTTATTAAACACAGAGATCATCCGGCGAGTAATACGCCGCGACGAACCTCCTTGCCGGCCGAAGATTAACGAAGATGAGTTCCAGGCTTCGGATATGGCGACGATCTTTACCTCTATCTATGAGCTCATGAAGGTGTGTTGGGAAGAACTTCCAGAGGACCGGCCTGATTTTACGGCTATCAGAGCCAAACTCAGGGGTATACAGAAAGGAAGGTATACAAACTTTTGTTTTGGATATATTTTATGTTGTTTTTTGTAGAAGAATAAAAGAATAACAAAACAAAAACGAATTAAAAACTAAACAAAATACATTGGATATATTCGCTTTTAACAAAAACAACGATTACAGCAAGAACGAAAATAAGAACTTTTATATACTACTACTACGACTACGTCTATTTAATTTGGTATTCAGACAAAAAATATCATTAAATCTGTAAAACTATGCATTGATTGGCACTATGCAGTTTTATTTATAAAACAAATAATATTTGCTATCAAACTACAACTACAACTTATATATATTACTACTACTTCAACTACAACAACAACAACTACTACCACTACTACTACTACTACTATTACTTCTTCTACTACTACTACTACTACTACTAATACTACTACTACTACTACTACTTCTACTACTACTACTACCATGGGCGTAGTTCTGTAATTGATACCTATTGTTCAGGGGGGGGGGGGTGATCTATTCATTCATCCCCCCCCCTGAACAATATGTATTACGTAAGGATTGACGCCCATGACTATACTACTACTACTATTACTTCTACTACTACTACTACTACTACTATACTACTACTACTACTACTACTACTACTACTACTACTATTTCAACTACTATACTACTACTACTACACTACCAATTTATAGCTATTAAACTTGTTACTAATTATCAATATTTCTGCTAACTAATTGTCGATCCCATCGCAGGCGTTGTAAATCAATTATTTCATATTTATTTCTTGCGAAAGGGATTTTTATTTTCTTTAATCCGGATCTGAATCTAATGAATAACACCGATATTTTGACTTTATATGCAGGGTACTGTTGTTTGTGTGTTTGTTTTGTTTTGTTTGACCTGAATTTGTATGCTTGTAAGTAAGCAACCAGGGGGCCGACGGCTTTAAGTCCTCTCCAAGGGACTTAGTAATGAGGATCACTGCCTTACCAAAGGCAGCTAGCGCATCGACTTGGTTTCGGGCCTGGTACCTCCCGGTTCAATACGAGACCACTGCTCTACCACTGAGCCATCGCGCCTGTAGTAGAATGATTTGAATGTTGACTAAGCTATGTCTTTCATTGTATCAACAGAAAAGAGCTTGATATCCTGGACAACATGCTTTCCAAGATGGAGAAATACACGGAGAACCTGGAGAAGGTGGTTGCTGACCGAACTGGACAGCTCTTGGAGGAGAAGAAGAAGACAGATGCGCTCCTCTTCCGAATGCTTCCAGAGTAAGTCAATAAACACACGATAAAACAGTCAATATTCTGTTCTGGAATCAAAACATAAATCCCAAGACAGTTCCTTGCCCTCCCCCTCCCTCTTTCCCCATGATCAGATTCCTTATGTGGTCACTGCTATTGAATACCTCATAGTTTTGTTTCGATACGTACTCCAGGCATTCAAACCAATAATCATTTCTTGTTGACGATAATAATAAGTGTAAGCTATCCTAGATCGGTCTCCGGAAGTTACTATGGCCAACATTGGATATAAATGTTGCATTTCAATCATGTGACTTATAATAATGACCCTTTAGCACCTACATACTTCTCCTTGCATAGATGGCAAAGCAATGATGTCAAATATCGCTTCCACATAAACCTACAGAGATCACCAATTTCTCTGTGTTCTTTTGATGTCGTACATTGCTTTGAAAGGGAAATTGAAAATTCTCTGTAGTTAATTATTTAGGCGTTCCGTTTTCACAGTTTTTCTTTTTCTTCTCCAATTTCAACTTATCCCTCCAGAGTCGTGGCTGAAGAGCTCAAAAAGGGCAACCAGTTCCCAGGGGAGTTCTTCGATCACGTGACCGTTTATTTCAGCGACGTGGTCGGGTTCACCGACATCTCTGCTCAGAGCACACCCATGCAGGTCGTCGATCTCCTTAACGACCTCTATACCTGCTTCGATGCCGTGCTCGAAAGGTTCGACGTCTACAAGGTATGTAACAGCAGGAACTTTCAGATTTACACGACGAGAACGTGGACCGCCACGTGTGACATCCTTTTAAGGTAATGTGACGTCCTTTTAAGACACTGCCGGGCACGGCCCAGTGCCTTAACACAATGTCACACGCGGCAGTCCACGCTCTCATCGTGTAAATCTAAAAGTCCCTAATATAACAAAAAGACGACGGACAGACATTGGATTAGAGATGGCGCTGTTTACCTTTCAAGAGGGATTGTTTCGATAGCAAGAAATAAATTTTTTCTTAGGAAGCCTTTTCATTTTGGAAAGAAAACTACAGTAACATACTTTATTTTAAAAATCTGAAATTACAAATTCACATAAACATGTTGTTTATGATTTAGAATAACCAATTTCGTTTTTCCTCACATGCCTGTACGAAAACTTTCTCAGGTCGGAAGCAAAGTGAGAACAGTATGGAACATTTGATTATTGCACCCAGGAGTCTTTCCCAAATGACGGCGTGAGCATGTCCCGATAATCAACATGTCTTAATTAGGCAGGTTTAACTCGAGATGGAAGATGACGGCAATCAAAAGCGTTCATTTCACGTTCAGTTGTCATTTCATGTCACACCTCTATAAAACTATTAGTTATTATCGACAGTCTTCCGATTAGGCAGGTCTAATTCGATGACAAAGATGATGACAATCACAAGCGTTTATCTCACGTTCAGTTGTCATTTCATGTCACAACTAAAACTATTTTAATCATCGACATTTTAATCACTCCCTGCTGCTGCTGTTTTCCGTTCTAGGTGGAGACGATAGGCGATGCCTACATGGTAGTCAGCGGCCTCCCGCGGCGGAACGGTAACAGACATGCCGGTGAGATTGCTTGCGTCGCTCTTGAGCTTCTCACAGGTGCCAGGCAATTCAGGATAAGACACAAACCCGATCACCAGCTACAGATCAGGATAGGCATCAATACAGGTAAGACATGGAGAAAATATAAAGTGGGCGAGAGGAATAAAATGTATTTATATTTGCTATGTTTTCCCCTAATAGCATAAGCCTTTGTTAAAAGCAAATTACAGTGAATTTCTTATCCAAAACCGGAATACACGAAGTGATTTTATTTGTCATATTTTTTGTCTGTATTTGTTATTTTTGCTGCGTATTTTCCCTAGCTCACTGCGATACAAATATCTCAATAGCATCATCTTCATGACCGCAGGCTACTTGCCTCGGAAGGGGCTGTCCCAATAGGCCGAATTTCAAGGTTGCCTTTAGTTTACAGACCGAAATTAAGAAAGTTTCATCATACCAAAAGGTAGGCCGAGCTATACCTGTCTCAAAAACGTTCTAAGAACTGAACAGAAAGCATCTCGTAATAAATTACAACAAGGTACAGACTTTTATCACCTTACAGGGAACAAAAACAAAAATTGAATCTTGCAACTGGTAATCTAGGAAAATGGTCTCTCTTCCCTAGTCCTGCCCCCCATCCCTCTTTATAGTTTTAAGACGACACTATTCATTATCTCCTGCCTTTGTCTTCTCTCAGGGCCTGTGGCAGCAGGGGTTGTGGGGTTGACCATGCCCAGGTTCTGTCTCTTTGGAGACACCGTCAACACGGCATCCAGGATGGAATCGAACAGCTTGCCTCAGAAGATCCACTGCAGCTCCGACAGTGCGGCCGTCCTCAAGGAACTCGGAGGCTACGTCCTGGAGAAGCGAGGCCTCATCACTATCAAGGTATTAAAGGCACACTATCCTACTTGTAGCTACTTGCTCCCTCTATATAGAAAACGTCTCCAATCGGTGCCTGTTGGTCCCCCATGATCCTCTTTTTCTTATGTTAAATGAGAGCTGAGTTAATGAGATGGCCACCTGTCACAGTGACCTCGCTGGGTCGCTGGGTGGTCTAATCCCTTCTGGCTGAAGTAGTAAAGCCTGCATTTAAAGGGATCCGGTAACTTTGTCTTAGATCCTTTAAAAAAAATCCTTGATTTAGCTCATGCTGAATTGATGATTATAAACCTTTAGGTCAGTCAGGAACCCCATGACTTTTACAAGCCGATCGCCTGTCTGATTATCAAGATATTCATGATTGAAAATCGAAATCAAATTTTGCGTTTGCCAAACGGTTTTCATAACACTACAGTCTATTGGGGAAAACGAGTATGGTAAATCCGGTCACTCAAAGGTTTTTACTTTTTTGAGGCACTTCTGGATCATTTTGAGGCGCAATTCTTTTTAGGGCTTCAATATAACACCATATCACAGACACTGATAACACATAGGGCCGTGCATCTTAGATTTAACATTGTATGACCCCTTTAAGAGAGCAATCATGCTCCTATGAACATGGCTCCGAGACAGTTTCCTACATCAACCGAATGCCTAACTTCAATCCTATAATCAAGACTCTACCTAACCCTAACCCTAACCCTAAACCTAACCTGTAACCCAATCACAACCCTAACCCTAGCTTTCTGACTGACATAAGGCTCGGTACGAAACGTCGGAACACCGAGCATTGCCTAGAGTAGAGTAACGTGTTGGAGAAAATACAGAGCCAGGGCGAGAAGTGATGTGTGCCCAGCAGAATGGAACGATGTCATTTCTTTTCGGACAAAAATTGAAAACTGTTTAGTTATGATTGCTGAAGGTACTATCACTGTTACTAGTTGGAACTAAGAACGGACTGAAATGCATTGCGTAGGTTAAGTTAATAAAATGGTCAAAGATCTGGAATGCACTTTAAGGTTGTTGTAAAGGTACGTTGGCGCATCCGTCACGCCCTTCAGTTGTAAGCCGGGTTCGCTATTTATTTATTTCTTATTTATTTATTTATTTATTTCGGTTTAAAAAGACATATAAATATACATGATTCAAAGGTCCAAGGACCAAAACTGATCATGTTTACAAATTATACAATACAGTTATAAATACAGTAAATATACAATAGTGAGCCAAACGAACAGGTATGACAAGTACAAGATGGTAATAAAGAGGGAATGACATATGTAACTCGTTTTTTCAACAAGTGAATTGTTTTAAGTTGAAAGTATTTTTGGAACATTTGAATCTGCCCAAGCAAAACAGAATAAGGCAGTAGCACTCCATATTTAACCTAATGACAGTTGCAGATATGCATGATGAATTATGAAGGTCACTCAGAAAGGTGCAATATTGAACTTCAAGTTAAGCAGATGTGCAACTTTAAAGCCCCACTGTCCTACTTGTAGCTACTTGCTCCCTCTATATAAAAAACTTCCCCAATCGGTGCCTGTTGGTCCCCCATGATCCTCTTTTTCTTATGTTAGTTGAGAGCTGGGTTAATGAGATAGCCACTTGTCAGTGACCTCGCTGTGTGGTCTAATCCCTTCTGGCCCAGTAGTATTGACGGTCTTTAAGGGGTGAGGTGAGAGCTGAACCTCAGATTGTTCAATTCTGCATTCCCAAGTTGTGCTGCTATTTCACTTTAGGTCCAGGACGCATATTTTGAATCTTTGAATTTATTACCTTGTATTTTATCATCCTTGTACAGGGTAAAGGTCAGATGACGACATATTGGTTGTTAGGTACTGACAGTACGGTCAGGCCACGTTATTCCATTGACACCGCCGTCAGCAAGAAAATGTAAGTTGCGATACTATAACGTCATCAATAACGAATCAATTTGACGAATAAAGTTTTGAGGGTAATAGGCTACAGCCCCTGAGACCGAGGGAACCCAAGACCCACAGCCCACGAGACCAAGAATTTTGATTTAATGGGCCCTTTGGAGATAACAAATATTATTATCCATATAAGGCTTCCAAGTGATACAATAAATCAGTTTTTTCAATATCTTAAGCGCAGTATCCGGATTGCTCTCGCTATGACAATATTGGACTCGTCTCAGACTCGTTCGATATTGTCATAGCTCGAGCAATACATTCATATTGTATCACACTCAAAACCATCCAATATTATATAAGTATCCTAGGCTTCATGGACAGGCGACCTGCCGTATTGACAGCACACGAAAGTGACTTGTCAGTCTCACAGGCTTCATGAAAACTTTTCTGAGGGCTCACAAGACCGATATTTTAGTCTTTGGCGCTGTCAGTCGTGTGGTCTAATTATCAATTGTGCTGTCGGACGACTGAGATGTCAGTCTACTGGGTAGTGGACGTAATTTGATAAAGTTGAAGACGCAAGACTAAATAAACCGTATGCTAAATAGATTGGCAATTGTACTTTGATATTTTGAACGCAGTTGTAGGTGCATTTATTCCATTTGATTTTTACCTTATGTAGATGTTGTAGAGGATATTATTATGTTCATGATCCTGTGCTTCAACTCTCAGCCGGAAATAATGGATCTGAAGAAAATGAAAAGCTGACAGATAATAATCTTTTTTATCGAGGCTAATACAATTTTGTTTTCTCTCCTTTATTCATCTGTAGCTCAACGGACACAATGATAAGCCAAGACAGTCTTCTTTCCCCATCGCATAGAATGTCAGACGCCTACGACATCCCAGAAGACCGCCTCGTAGAGGAGCACATGAACAAAGCCGACAACGCACCTCGCCCATCCACGATCGCAGAGAAGCAAGAATCAACATCAGCGCGTCCGTCCGTTCGAGAGCACACCGACGACCAGCTGATGAGCGAGGCCGACTCCCGCCGGATCAGCACGGCAAGCTGGACAGACGGCGGTCAAGAGAGCGTGCGTTTCGGCCGATCGATCACACCTGTGAAAGGACTACACGTACCTTCGCGTTTAGCGGACAATAACCAAGCAGCAATAATGGACGAGCGCGCGGGCGATGGTGTCCGTCCGTCGTACGTCACGGACGATCGAGCAACCCCGATCGGAAAGGAAAGCGGGGACGAGGGCGGTTATGACAATCCCGTTATGGACCCGAGAGGGACTGTTATAGAAGAAAAGGAAGAATCGCATAGTGTAACGAGCCCGCAACATTCTCTGTCGCCTGCTCCTCCTAGTAAAAGTGTCTCGCCCTCGTCGTCGGACGGGGACAGAAAACGAAGGAATTTACGATCTGGTGCACGGACAGAAAATAACAATTATTTATCTCCTGCAAAACGGAAAAACGCGATTACACTTCATTCCAGCGGATCACCAGGCAAGGCCGGTGTATCTAAAGCGTGACCCCCGTCAATTTGGACTGAGATGACAATGTTGTAAAGACACAACCTCACGGGAATTCCCATGTGCAATTCGTAACGGTTCGCTTACACCGGAACTAGGGGACATCGGTCGAAGTCGATGTGTGTGCAAAGCCCGCACGCAGCGAAACTCATGGCCAAGGTACTCGGCGATTCTCCCGAGATTGTGGAGAGCGTCACAGTCATGGTTCACGTGAAGAATTTTTTGATGATGACGTTTCCTAATGATGTGGTTTTCCTGCAAATAGTGGAGAGAGTCAGATCTGGAGTTAATCGAACATTTATTCCACGTCGACTACGATAAAACGTTTAGCGTTTTATCTTTGACTTCATCATGTTCATTTCGATACAAGAGAATAACATGAACACAATCAGAAGGGTCGTCACAAATCACTATTACACCAATAGATCACAATGACTTCTGATTTGTGCACAACAATAGACATATAAATTGGTATAGCTACAAGGACAAATGTCCGCTTGTATGAAAGTTGTCAAGATTTTATGGTACCTTTAGAGTTATATTTTTCATATGTATGTCTCTAGATCAGAGAATCTATTCGGTTTAAATTATATCATCTACGGTATACAGAGCATATGGACATTCTGGACGATTATGATTCATCCGGTATCGCAGAAATCAATATCAAGTTATACAACAGTTACTGGAAGTATAGTTCAACTTACTTACTATCTCCGCCGCGACGTTTCGCCAGCTCCTAATGGCTTCTTCAAGTGGTCTTCCTCCCGCGTTCAGGGGGACGCCCTCTATTTCTTCTCGTCTGTCCGTTGATCCTTGAAAAGAGCACGTGAACTTTCTGGACGGAAAAGTTAGTCACGGGAGAGACGACTAGTGACTTCTCGAAGGGCTCGGTCCCACCCTTCGGACAGGTTGAACCGGAGACCTTCCTTTTTGTTGAGGGTGGGGGCTTCCACTCTCTCCCAAATCGCTTCTTATACTCCTCGCTCGAACCAGTTTCCTTCTTTGTTCCAAGAGAACGACGTCCTTTGGATTGGAAAGAGTGTTCAATCGTGTTGAGGTGTGAGAAAACAGAAACTGATTTATAATTTGATATTAATTCTAGAAGAAATTATAATAGGCCTGTTTTGAACAAAAACCTAAAGTGCTACTGTGCGGAACATCAAAATATAGAATACTGTATATTTTTATACAAATTATTATTACTACGTGTGTGTTTACTATGTGTGTGTGTCTTTGTCATATGAATATATTTGCAATATAATGAAAAATTATTGTAATGCCTTGAAAACGTAAATCCGGGTGAAGTGACTGGAAGCAGTAGTAAATATAATATAGTTTTTTTTCTTACGTGAATAATTAAGTACTGCGATGTTTGGAAAACTGTGTACAATAATTTGTCCCCCGCCCAACAATTACCCTCCCCTGTTACCCATGGACTAAATACCCTGGCCAACTACACTTTACTATGCCAAGACTACATTACGCATTAGAAAAACCTCACCTCGGATTAATGGAGTACTGGGACAGTTGACTACCCCTTGCGACAATAGGGATTTTTCGATTTGCGTGGACGTGGACGTGTGACTTCCTTTTAAAAGGATGTCACACGTTGCAGTCCACGTTCTCGTCGTGCAATCGAAAAGTCCCTATTTACCCTCACACGACAACAATCTCATAGGACAACTACGTCACAGGACAACAATCTCATAGGACAGCTGCCCCACTGGCACAGTTCAACTACACCAGAGGACAACAAGCCCACATGACAACTACCACACAGGACAACTACACCACAGGACAATTACCCCACTGGACAACAACCCAAGAGGACAAATACCCCCACGGGACAAGGACAACTACCACACAGGACAACTACACCACATGACAACGACCCCACACGACAACTACCCCACTGGATAATAACCCAAGAGGACAAATACCCCACGGGACAACAACCCCTTAGGACAACTATCTTTTACTTTCAAGGGATAACTGCTCTAGAGGACAGAGGTTCTATGACACAACCTCCTGCGAGATTTTCTCATCGGTCAATTTCATACACTGACCGAATTCTTATTTTGACACCCTTGAATAAACACTTAAACTAACCCTAACACTGAAACTCTAAACCTAAACCTGACGTAAACCTCCATCGCAACATGGACCAAAAACTATACCTACTCCTAACCTAACACCACATTGCAACCCCAACCCTAAACCCAAAGCTTAACCATATATCTTTGACGTACACTCTAAATTACAGGGATTTAAATTTAAATCTATAGGATTTATTTTTAAATCTTTCATGTACTGTATAGGGACCAATCGATGTGGATTTAAAATTAATCTTCGCTAGGATTAAAAAGTTTTAATCTGTAAAGGATTAAAAAATAAGTTCAAAAGATTTATATTATAAATCTTTCTAGATTAAAATTAACCCTGATAAAGATTTAAAAGCAAGCCTTTTTGGGACTTCTTTGTCATGTGACAAAATCTTATCGCCAGGATTGGTCAATTTGCCGTTAATTTTCGGAACTTTTTTTAATCTTTTGGGATTGAAAAAAATATATTTGAAACTCGGATTAAGAACCAGTTTAGCAATCTTTTAAGATTAAAAATCAATCTTTATGGATTAATTTCATTCAAATCCGGCTTAAGATGTAAATTTTAAATCCCTGTAATTTAGAGTGTAGTCAAGCCTGGAGCAATAGTCTCTTGAGACAATATTGGATTTATTTGTCAAGGATGTTAGTCCAGAGGCTAACATTTCAACCTTTTGAATAATTTCTCTAAGCGACTGTAAAGTGAACACAAAACACGTTGAAATAGGCTATATCTCTATAATTAGCAGCAGTTACCATAACTATAAAGATATCAACAAAATTAGGGGATGTTAATTGTAAACTGTTGTTACAAGGATTTTCGAAGGTTTCATGAGACATGCAGGAAAAAAAAGGTTATCAAAAATAGAGTGTAACCCATGTAAAAGGAATCGTCACCATTATGCACACAATTTCTATGAACATGTTTGTTTTGTTTTCAATATTTTAATCTGATACAGAAATAGTTATTCATATATATTGTCATTTAATATAATTATATGCAGAAAATACCTTTAACAAATTGAAGAGAAAATGAGAAGCAGGTCATTAATGAAGAGAAGTAGGGTTTATTTTGTCTTTATTCAGGTGAGTAGCTACAGGAGGGTCTGGTGGAGTTACACCCGAATCAATATCTTGAGTTTCAGGATCCTTGTCGACAAATTACAAAATCCATATTGCTCTATTTTACAGATTACAATTTCAATTACATTCCCTTTTAAGAAGGGTATCAAAACCATAAACATTTTGCAAGGACAGTGTATTTGGGGTATTTTTAATAAAAATCCATGCACGAAAGTGGACAAGGTCTTGCGTCCTTTAGGATTTTTCCAATTAAAAATAATTGTGTTCTCGAACCTGACCTATCACGTGCTATGAAGTTCTTGTTCACGTCCACGTTACGCTAAAAGTGTCTACCGTGCCATGGGCTAACCCCCAACAAGCAGGACCCGTTCACAAACTACTACGATGAGTGCTGAACATCTAAAAAAATTAGTATGTAAATTTACATGAGCTTCAGAACTCGTTAAATCTCGTGTTTGAGATCGTGATAGGTAAGCGGCCGGTGAGCGGCTAGACCGTTGACAAGCACGATCTGGTCAGGGGCTGCCACGATGAGTGCTGAGGCGATCACGACCTTAGTAAGTGACTGTGTTGCAGACAGTACGTTCAAAGAGCTTTTCGAGAAAATCAACCTGCTGATACTTGAAAAGAAAGAATCGTGAGGCATCCCTTTTCACCTACAGTGAAGCTGATATCGTCGGTCTCGTGAACCCTCAGAAGAATTTGACAGAAGGTCTGCGAGACCGACACTTTGGTCTCTTGTATTATGTAATGAGAGGGTCCACGAGACCAACGTTAAACGTATCGTGAAACGTATGTTGTAAGGCTCTTAGGCCGTCGCGACGGTCACACAGACGTCCGATCAACTGTTTCTTTTTTAAGCCTTAATATGTCAGCATGTCGAGGTAAAGACAAAATTTGAAAAAATGTTATGAAGTGTGCCTTACAGTATGTAATGTCTGTGAATATCATGTGCAATAATTATTTATGAATCGAATACATTTGTATTATTCCAAAGTTACCCCATGATCAGTAAACAAATCATAAATTAAGGTAACGAAATCTTCTATCACTGAACTTTTTCATTAATGATACTGCTGTAATGAATAAGCAAAGTGGGCTTACTCGATCGACGCTCGGCTTCTTTTCATTTGTCCTGATGTTAGAATTCTGAATTCAGAACAAATTTAATGCTACATTTGACGTCTGACCATACTATTGTAAGCTGTCAGTTTGTTTTAATATGCAAAGTACAATGTACAAAGTATTTAGAATATTATAATGAATGTTTAATCAGAGACTGTCAGACTAGTTTTAAGATTACTAATGTGAATTAGTAGTTATCACAGAGGTAACCAATAGACTGGGGTGACATATTTTCCCCATTCTTTCGAAATCGGATTAAATTTATTTCGTTTAATTTGTTCAAATTATATTGCAACTATTTTGTTTTGATAATGCCAAATCACAATGAACGGTTCTTTAATAGAATGTATAATCTTTTCCTCACGGCACTACTAATGATGTTAGATCTGTGTTCATTTACGTATTTTAAACCCTTGTGATTACCTATTTTTGTAATACTACTATTATGAGTAATGACATTTTGCAATATTAAACTTGAGTGTGTATACATGCTATCACCTTTTATTACTTAGCTTTTAATCGAAAATGAAATTTGATTTGATGTCATTATTTTCAATTGTTTTCAACATTTGATGAATACGTTGGACCTTCTTCCTCCATAGTAGGAACTTAGGAAGAGGGTCCTATTTCACAGTAGTTCAGCCTCTGTACCACTTCCGTATCGCGCGCCCAATCAGTTTATAAAATAACACACCCTCAACGTTGACAGTAGACTTTGCCATTCCTCTCATTATCTACCCTTTTCGACGGTATACTTCGGATGGAGGGGGGGGGGGGGGGGATGGCGCGAAAAGTGGACACACCGCGCGGTGTGTGTGATAGAAAAATAACAGTTTAAAAAAACGGACAGAAGCTGGCCTAATATCACAGTCCCATCAGGGGCGTCGCTAGATCATCTTCTAGGACGATGTTGGACTAAACTTGCCAAAAAACCTTTCAAAAGAAAAATTATACACTCAAGTAAAAATTGAAATAGATCCACACTTGTACAAACCTTCTGACAAATCTTGTTTTCATAGGGTCAGAGCCATCTAGAATTTGGCCAATTTGATTTCACTTGGTCACGACACGGCGAATATTCTTTTGTTTTGCGCTTGCCCAACAAAGTAGTATTCGCCATATCGTGCCCAACTCGAACCGGGGGTGTTTCATAAAGCTGTTCGTAAAGTTACGCATGACTTCGCGAATGACTTAAATATGAAAAGCCAAATGGGATGCTTAATTATTATTAACTGCATCAACTAAAGTTTAAATGTGCAGATGTAGATTAACATTCTTATCATAACAAAAACATTTAATGTAAAGTATATTTCTTTGCCATAATTTAATTGAGGTTATTGGAAATATAGTCACACTTTGTTAAAGTATCAGGAAAATCTTTGGGCGTCCTATCTAGCACTTCGTATACAAGTCGTTCGTAAAGCTTTAAACAGCTTTATGAAACACCCCCTGGTTTGCCAAACTCTCTGAATCAATGGCTCTGGGTATGTTTTATAAAGGGCGCCATCTAACTTGAGAAATGATGAAGCTGTGAAATGCGGAATAGTTGGGTGCACATGCAGGCGGATCCAAAAATAAATCGAGTTCAATTTTTTACAATATCTTTTAAAAATATACGATGTCCTTTTGTAAAGCATGTAATCATTATGTGATTCTCTACTCTTTATAAATATTTAGGGCTGTCATGTGAGACATCCTTAGATAGTGAAAGATTGACTAAATTTTATAGACGTACTAAATATATATATACATAATTATGTATCTATGAGAAAACACAGAAAAGTGGAACAATATATATGGAAAGTGAATTATACTTTTGCACAAATAAATCCCAAAAGATTTCTAATTGGACTTGATTGAATGTGTTTTGTTTGTGTGAGCTTTGTTTTTACATTCACATGTTTCCTGCTCTTTCAACACCCCAGTCACACCGATGAGATCGACGTCAGACCGACAAGTGAACAAACATAGAATTACATAACTCCGAATGGCTAATATTTTGTCAGTTATCAATCGTTTTGGGGTCTGCCTGGTGATGTGACTGGGATATTATGCCTTTCAACCCTGATCATTTCTTTGAATACTATACTTTTGTTCACCTTGTTATGACATAGCAACGTATTTTCTCATCACCACGCCCACATTTTGATTATCCCTCCCTATTCCCCTCACCTCCCCCCTTCTCTCTCTCTCTCTCTTTCTCTCTCTCCCTCTCTCTCTCTCTCTCTTTCTCTCTCTCTCTTTCTCTCTCTCTCTCTTTCTCTCTCTCTCTCTCTCTATATCCCTATCTCTCTCTCTCTTCTCTTTCTTTCTCTCTCTCTCTCTCTCTCTGCCCATCTCTCTCTCTCTTTCTCTCTCTCTCTCCCCTCTCTTTCTCTCTCTTTCACTCTCACTATCCCCCTCTCTCCTCTCTATCCATCCCTCTCTTTATCTCCCCCTCTCTCTCTCTCTCTCTCTCTATCTTCCCCTCTCTCTACCCCCCCCCCCCTCTCTCTCTCTCTCTCTTTCTCTTCCCCTCTCTCTCTCATCCTCTCCCTCCCGCTCTTTTTTAATATTTTTATTACCCCTTTCCGCTTTTATTCTTTCTCTTTTTTCCTCAATTTTACCTTTCCTTTCTCTCTCTTTGTAACTCTTTTGTTAGCCCCCCCCCCCCCACCCCTTTCCTCTCTTTAACATACTTTCAGCCCCTTATCTCTACACCCTCGTATGTATTCCAAAATCCAGATCATAGTTTTTAACACCGATGTAACGTTAAAACGCTTTTAAAATCAAATAAGTTGCATTCCTCTTTTAATAAGTAAATAAGTTATTCATCTGTATTCTAAATTTCATAAGACTAAACAAATATAGCGTAGCCTATGATATTTGCACAATAATATTCTGCACATATAAATAAATACATATTCAGTACTCTGGCCTATCGATCTACAGATACATATTATTTACTCTAATTTGTGATTTCTTGAACTTCTATACAATTTCCCCAACGTCCCATCATACAAATAAGAACCGACTAGCAAGTACGAATATATCAAATACTTAAGATATAAAGATGCTGGTTTGCACTGTACATAACAGCATAAAAAATGAGCTACAATCCTATTTCGACATACTGCATTGTACATAAACAATATACTAAAGGTTTCACAAATAATGTGAAGTGCTTACAGAATAATAACCAATCGGTCGAAACATTGAATAACCGTAGTCCGTCAATATTGCTTTGGGTCAATATCCTACTGACCAACCGAATTCATAACTTAAACTCTGGCCCCAATAGACCATAAGCCTCCTAAAAATCTAACTTAACCTAAAGCCCAAAATATTGCAACTATAAGCCCTAAATTACCCTTGACAAAATAAAGCTCAGAGCAAAATGTCGCCGGAGCAATTATTAATAGATCACCAGCCTATGATACAAAGGAATATCAACATTACTTTCTGTTCCGGGCTTTTATTCACTACGAAAATTTGGAAGCTGAAAGCTGTAGCTTCATTATTGTATCAACAACAACAAAATCAGAACCATCAGTTCTAATAATTGATATCAGTAACCTCGCGCAAACCGACTCCACATTAATTCCAAATCGACCGATTCTTGGCATTTGTAGGTAAATGTGATGTTTTGGTTCAGTCTGTTTTCGGTCTCATGTCGGTCTCGTTGGTGTGACTGAGGAGGCGTGATGGCTCAGTGGTAGAGCAGGGGTCTCGCAACCAGGAGGTCCTGCGTTCGAAATCAAGTCGATGCCGACATAGTGCCCTTCGGCAAGGCATTTATCCTCATTACCAAGTCCCTCGGAGAGGACTTCAAGCCGTCGGTCCCCCTAGTTGCCAACTTACATGCACACATATGCTTTATTAGCCGTCAGGTAGAACAGACAAACCACCCACTAACTCGTTATTATAGATAATAACAAGATAAACGAAGGCACTGCATGCGTCCTTGTGTAAGATCTTCCCCAATCATTTTACTCCCTCTGAATAACGCCAATATTATGTCCTCATAACACAGATGCTTACTGGAGTGTGTCGTCAACACCGGGGTGATCATTCCCAGGCTCTGTTCCATAAAACTTGTTATCAATAACAAATTAGGATCATTGTTATAAGCTACGGGAATCCGTGCATTTGATTGGCTGCGAGTAGGTTTGTCATAGACCCATGGCAGTTGTTAATGATAACAAGTTTTATGAAACAGGGCCCAGGTTTACTTTATCCATATTGGAATAAGAACAGATCAGCATCA
Organism: Strongylocentrotus droebachiensis; assembly: GCA_035222895.1. Taxonomy (NCBI): domain Eukaryota; kingdom Metazoa; phylum Echinodermata; class Echinoidea; order Camarodonta; family Strongylocentrotidae; genus Strongylocentrotus; species Strongylocentrotus droebachiensis. The sequence continues at coordinate 32,980 of JAVYIG010011738.1, read as the reverse complement.
AAAGAGTTTGAATACTACCAAGCGTCGAGATATGTGATATTATGTAGATGACCCCCACCCCCTGTTTCATATCTGGAAAACAGGCACTTAACGGTAAAACAAAAGTTAGTCATGAATACAATACGAATGGCCTTGCATTATAATGACATATCGACAAACATCTCAACAGAAAACCGCATCTATATAAAGATACAAATTTTTCGTATGACAAGCGGCATAATGAAGTAAAACACAAAGATTGAAGATGGTTGAAACCACAGTTGGGAAGTATACATGCGTGAACTCTGGACTTACACAATTCTTTATTCTAAAAAAATACATAATTATATATATTTAAAATTTCATAATTTACTGGGTATGGAAGACAGATTCTTTTGACGAAGATGTACATTTTTAAAAACTTACATTTAAAAATAGTCAGGAAAAATAGTGAGTTCAAGCAGGGACGTGATAGAGAAGGACTTGAATCAAGCCGTTCTCCTTTGACCCCATGCTCCAAGCCGCCGGAAAGTTATGCGCTAATCTGCAGCTGTTGACCAGGTGGTGAGATAAAAGAGCGCATGAAATTTTAGGATTTAGAATTCCTACATCCGAAAATGGTCTCACAGCAACTGTTCGCTGTCCCTTCCAATGATTTCTCATCCATTGTTGAATGTGTAAAGAGTAGAACAAGCGAACACAAACTTGTGTAATTTCATTCTTTTTTAAACTTGAAAAATACAAAAAACACGCGAAAACACGCATTAGCAAACTTAATGTTATTTAAGATTGTAAATCATGGATCAAATAACGGGACATTAAAGCATGCACAAATTAGCGCATCATCCTAAAATATTGAGTTTTTGACAGGATGTAATTTTTCTTTTACCAACTCTGGCACACAATTTAAAGGCAGGACGGAGTTCTAAATTTGAAAATTTGTTTGATGCACTATTCCCAATAAAATTCCCATATAAAGTTTTTAATTTACACTGTAATTTTGCCGGTAATTTAATATTTTGTAATAAATGTAAAACTGGTGCCTGGCTTCCGAAATTCCCCGCAGTGGAAGCGCGGTTCGGAGCATGGAACTTCAAAGCCAAGTGGAATGTTACACATCCCATTGTTACGCTTTAGAACTCAAGAATGCGTTTGAATAAATTACAAGAGTTTCGCCTCCTGTTCTTTCACCTCCCTGGTTCAAGTTAAAGAGATAAACCTCTCTGTTCTACAGGCGATTTTAAAAACAAAGTTTGGAAAAATATAGTGCATATGGAAAGACAAGTTCCTCTATTTGGAAGGTACAGTCAAACCTGCTTTAGTGACCACCTGTCTACAAAGACCACCTGTCTACAAGGACCACATTTTTTGTATCCCTTGAAAATGGTTTCTCATTGAAACATGTACTTCAGGAACCTGTCTACAAAGGCCACCTTTGTGTTCCCCTTGGGTGGTCGCTATAGACAGGTTTGAATGTAATATGTTTCCAGTTTCTTAACCTCCTCGGCCTCTTGTATTGAAGTTAGAAGCAGGAATTGCGGCGAGGAATTTCAGGTGCCCTCTTCAAGTCTCTCTAGAGCTGCCATGTAAGACACTGACAGTGACAGCCCCAGCCCCAGGAGTTTACAGATAGCACATGGTACAAATGACCCCAAATATCCACAGATCTTTTACACATGGAGAAGTTCCACTTTGAGCATCTTAGAATAATAACTGCCAAAGTCCTAGATGTGCTTCATGAATACCTTTTGTTTGCCCTCTTGAAAAGAATAATTCCACCTGCGTATCATAGAATGTACCGTTGGTGCATAAATGATGTTACATAACTCTCATGAGCGCATATCCAGTATAATTCTCTGTGGGTTTTACCTTTTTGGTACAAATGACCTTTATCTGCCCATGCGCAGATTGTATCTGTAAACTCCCTTAATTTGTGATAGGGCCGACGTTCTCAGAAATGGTCACTCCTCACAATCGCGCTGACTCCGAGCATCGTCTCGTTGTGGCGCCTGAATCCGTTGCCATTGGGCGACTGAAAGACGTGACCAATCAACTTCTGGAGGTCAAGGGAGAGCCCGACCGGTCGAGCCATCGCGTCTGGTTTGACCTGGTACGGCTGGTAACTCGTGGTCAGCGGGAAGAACTGGAAGACGCCGGAGCTTTCGGCGGGGATCGAGTCGGCGTGCTGGGTGAACGTGTGACTGAAGCTTTGCGCACAGACGACTGCTATGCGTTGTGAGGAATTTGATCTGGGAAAATGGCGGGAAAGAAAGAAAAAAAAGAATGAAGCTTGATTGAGGCAAATAAATATTTATACCAATTGCACACTAACAATTTTCTAAAAACATTTACTTGTAGCCTATTGAAACTAAAATTATAAAAATGGAAACATTCCAAATGGTGAGTGATATTTTACATCGAACTGTATCAATCGGATATCAACATTAAATGGTTTACATCTCCTTTCCATCATTGTACATTCGCTGGGGGCTATAACTCAAATGTTGCACTAAAGTACAAATCCCTCATTTTCGCTATTACTCTCGAAAATCCGAAATCGATACATCGGCATAGAAAACGCTTTTCGCAAAGAAACGAAAAGTTTTGAACACCCTTAGACTAGACTGTAGCATACAAATCTCTTTAGGCAGTGAAGCAATTGAAGATTATCAATCTATTGTCAAAGGTTTTACACAATTCAGTAAATAGAATAGTCTGGGTCTGTAATGAATGCAATGAGTCGGAGAGCAACAATGGGAGTAGAAAATACAAAATAGTACTTAAAGTCTTACAAGGTCTGCACCCTCTCGAATGAATAGGGGTAAAGCTCGGAGACATAAGTGCCTCCATTGCTGCGCAAACCGAAACTGGACCTTTACTGAAACGAACTGGCCCACGCCAATTTCTGAAGTTACTAAGAATGCATCACACTAACTGTTCCAAACCAAAGCACCCAAACAATGAGCAAAGAAAGTCGAGAAAATAGACATGATAGAAGGGTGACCCATTGTTAGGTATTTATACCCCAGTTTTTTCTTAAAATTACACCACGTGCAAACAAAATATAAAGTTATTCTGGACTTCTAAACCACCTTTATTGACCAGTAAAAAATGAAATAAAACTTACGAAAACTGACAGAATGGCACAACACCTGGTATACATGGTATTTTCAATTGCATGGCGGTACAACCCCTTCTGTCGTGTCTATTTTCTCGAATTGTTAATTTCATCCTTCAAGACTATTAACGTTCTGTCATAGTCCTTCGGCATTTATCGTTTGTTGCCTACTTGAAACATTCGTTTAGTTGGATTTTGTAATTATTCCTATAAGATTGCGTAAGTTTAAATTTCTTTCACAATTTGTGGACTTTCCCATTCTTTTTATTGCCATTTGGAACATCATCATTATAGGGAATAAGGATTACTCTTAAAATGATATCACTGATATTTCAAGTAACTATGATATAATGAAGTAGTTTACAAATATAAATTCGACCGAAATCATAATGCAAGATGCTTGAATAATCCAATGTACCCATATTTTTTGTCCAGTGCTTTTGCTGGTCTGTCAGCAAAATCTATGAGTCAAATTTAGTTGATTTCGAAGGATTCAAAATTATCATGATCCACAATCATTCCAACTTTTTAAGGGCATACAAACTATACGGTCTCATTCACATTGTATTTGCATGACCAGTATTCAACAAGATCTAAACTATACAGAACAAGATGGATTTGTCACTGGGCGGTCATGAAGAAAATAAAAACAATCACTATTGTCCGGTGAATAGTCATAACCATGGTAGGTCCATGACTCCATGTCATAACTGACACGAGCTTGAATAGCATGACAAAAACCACACGTCAACCAACGCAAACAAAACCGGTCCTTCTGACTTTAAATATATTAAACTTTGCACTTTACTCACAGCATTCTTGTCTTAAACAAATATTAGACATTTCGCATCATGTAAGTATAATTCAGTCATGTGTATTTAACTATTACACAGTCAGCGTAGAAGGTTTCATCAAAGTTCCACGGTAAAGTTTTGAAAGTTTGACCTCGTGTGATATGGGCTACCACCTTCATCAAGATGGTGGCCAAAGACATGAACTTTGAGTGTTATTTGGTAGTACAGTAATGAACTTTGAGTGTAATTTGGTAGTAAAGTAATGAACTTTGAGTGTTATTTGGTAGTACAGTAATGAACTTTGAGTGTAATCTGGTAGTAAAGAAATGAAATTTGAGTGTAATTTGGTAGTAAATAAATATTCAGCGTGTACATGACATGGAAAAAGAGAAGACAATGTATTGATAATGATTTCTATGAAGTGATCTCTATTACAAAGATTTCTATGAAATCCATGTAAGTGCAAAATCGTCATGGAAAAGAAAGTTGGAAGTTGTGTGTAATTATTGTATGTATTTAAATATCTTTAGCTGTCCGTTAGTTGCTATCTTAGCTGATTCTCGTTATAAGTAACAATTAAACTCTGCATGCTTTCTTACACCCTTTAAAGAATACATATATAAATAGAAAAGTATTTTGCATTAAACAAAAGTTGATTAGGATTGCCACATCATTAGTTTTTGTTTGTGTCATTCGTTGAGTATAAGTACGGTGCCAAATACGAATCTTTATTAAATCGAATGCATTGCTTCAAAATGTAATTCATTTGACCATTTAGCTTTAAGTAACAGTACCCATTTTCTAAAATTGAAAACATACATGTTTCAATTCCTGGAAATTCTCGCAAATACATGTAGCCTTAGTGTCTTTTGTAAGATTGAATTCATGCGTTGCAAGTGATGCACGCAATTCTGGGATTATGGGCATAATGTTGGGAGTTTTGAGTGCTAGGTCTATTGTTATATTTGACCCTTTCTCTCGTTACATAAGATGTTATCTCCTCTCATAAAGGAGAGAGATAGGATGGGAAAAAAGTGTGGGAGAGGGGGAGGGGTGAGGGGAAGAGCTTGACAGAGAGAGAGAGAGAGAGAGAGAGTGAGGAAGAAAGCAAGATTACAAGTACACTGATAAGGAAAAAAATATATATTTATAAAGAATGGGGGTGAGAGAAAGAGAGAGTGAGAGAGAGAGAAGCGGGCAGAAGGAGAAGAATGGAGCTAATATAGGAGAGAGCTTAGAATAGCGTTCAAGTTGTAAACATCCCTTTCCCCACCCCTAACCATTAGTTCAAGACTCTTCACCATAATATAACCCACAACAGCATAATATACGCATAGAATGTGGAAATCTTTATAAATGTCATTATTCTCAAGAGCTGTTTGCTCATCCACTCCACGGACGGAAGAAGCGATTGTGTAATCAAATCGGATTTCTCGGATTGGCAATATTTGTATTGACCCTATATACCAACAAATCTGGACAGGTAATTCTTTTATTTCTATTCTAGTCAACGAACAGTGTGGACAATGTGTCTTTTTCGAGTCTTGGTCCTTATATCAAGACTTAAATAGTCCCCCGGTCCGATATAATGTTATGTCCCATAACACGCATAACACTAAATGATTCGTAATTAAATTCCATACAAAAAAATGGCTTGGAAGTTCCATGAAACGGTGAGAATTCAAAGTGTCCTGCATTTGAAATTGACAGTTTTCTTTCTTTGTTTAAATTTAAAACTTGAATTAAAAAAATAGCAACAAAGCATTATTTCGGTTTGTGCCTATACGTAACAATAAGTTGTTCAAAATGTGCTTAGCAAATAGGTACGCGTTTGTCTCTTGAAATGAAATTTTATCCGTGACTGGGTTAAAAATGTTATTTTTTGTCATACACTCTAAAAACTGAAATGTTAAATCACTATTTAAAAGGGCCGAGGAGTGACTACTTTTTCAAATTGATAGATTAACACTTTGAACATGTTGGATCCAACATAATAACGGTTGAATCTAGCAGGTTAAAAGTATCAATCTGACATTTTGGAAGAGTGGTCACTCCTCGGCCCTTTTAAATAACATTTAAGTTTTTAGAGTGTACCTTACCTACATGTACACTTGAAACACATAATTGTGTGGGGCATAACTGCTCAGTTTCGGCTTTCCCGTGGCAACGACATAACCAATGACCACTTAATATTACATGGTACCCCACCCCCCCCCCCCTATTTTCAAGAGCGTAAATCATTTTGAGACTTTTAGAAAACTGAGATTACTGAGATTTCCCCCAGCCCCCAGGGCTGCATAAATGGTAAAGAACCTACCTTCTCCTCAGCATCCCCCCTCTATTTTCAAGAGCGTAAATCATTTTGAGACTTTTAGAAAACTGAGATTAACTGAGATTTCCCCCCAGCCCCCAGGGCTGCATATAAATGGTAAAGAACCTACCTTCTCCTCAGCATCGCCAGAAGCACCATCTTGAAGAAGGCTCCACTGAACTCCGTGTCTCCCAGAGCACCGGTCGGGTTCTGTCCAAAGCCATTGACGATGATACCCTGTAACCTGGAAACATCATTATCGCTGATGCCCTTGAGGAACAGATCCAGCATGTCATCAAAGACCCTGTTGGACCCGAACCGATGGACACGAAAGTCGACCTTTGGGAACGCTACGCCAACGTTCTGGACATTCTCGTGTATCCGTTGACGGGTGTCCTGGACGCTGGACTTGACGAAGATGTAGAGAACGAGAGGCACCGATGAAGAACCCATCTTGGCAAAACGGAGAAAGTTGTCCCTTTGTCAGCGAGAAGTTAACCAACTGGACAACTGTCGCACTTTTCTTGTTCTTTAGGATTCTTACTTGATCACTGGCAGTAAAACGGTAGTATTGATGCGTGCAGGTTAGATGATATCAAGGAGATCCAGAAGAATTTAGAAACTGTTTCGATGGCTCCAACCAGTTGGCAGAAAAGTCTACTTTTCCTTGTGGATGATCTTCGGAACAATTCCACAATACAGGGTGTGCTGAATAGTAAAAACAGCAAGTACCATACGATAAATACCGGCGTACAAAATTACAGATTAAAAAAAAAAAAAAAATATGCAGCAGTTTTCACACAAAATTATGAAAACGAATGCAGCAATGGAGTTGAACTGTATAAAAGTAAAGATGATCTAGGTGTGCAATACTCTGAGTATAGTAAAGCTGATTTACACGAGATGCACACTTTTGCAACTATATATCCAAGTTACATGCACATGTACAGTATGTGCATGAAGTGTGAAGCAAAACGACTAGTTGATTTGTAGATCCTCATGCGGTCACTGCTCAACAACTGTCAGTTTTTTCCTGAATATACAAACATTCATTATTTGGCGATGTTCGTCTGTTTTTTGTTCTTTTCGGAATGCTTGAAAAGATTTTAGCACGGAGATACTGTTTTAGTGACAGTCGTATGGCCTTCGCGATGTCTGCATTCAAACCAAGTGACACGGTAGCTGGTGTGTGTGCTTTGAAATTCACACAAACCTGTACAGAGAGAGGTAGGGTATAATGCGAGAGAGAGGAAGAGGGGGAGAGAGAGAGGGGTGGAAAGAGGGAAGAGGGGAGACGAAAAATGGAGAGATATATTCAATTCAATTCAATTCACTTCATTTTATTCATCCAAATTCAAAAGAATACATGGAAATTTGTTTTGGTCACACATTGTACAAATACGTAATATATGAGAAACTGTATCGTTGTGTTTATAAACATAGCAGAACCATCAAAATAAAAGATAGACAAGATAGAAATATTCTTATATTCTAGTATTACACATTGAGATAAATATATATAGAGAGAGAGAGAGAGAGAGAGAGAGAGAGAGAGAGAGAGAGAGAGAGAGAGAGATGGAGTGATAGAGAGAGGGATGGGTAAAGAGTGGCAGAGAAAGAGGTTAGAGAGAAAGAGGGAAGTGAGAGAGAAGAGGGATAAAGATAGAAAGAGGGTAGTAGAAGGGGAGAGAGGCAGAGAGAAAGAGAGAGGGGGAGGAAGGGAGAGAGAGAATGAACACGACAGTCTAATTAATACAGTTATCAAATAATGTAAATTAGATATGAGGCGGAACCAGCAAACCCATCTTATGAATATGGGTATGGCCATGCAGGTAGTCACCTGGGTTAAAAGGCACAACAAGCTTTGTTGTTGTTGTCTTTATTGCAGTAATGGGTTATGATAACCCGACTTATGAGAAAAATAGATGTGTAACTTGCTTGTATAGCCCTATCCGATTCGTTCATGAAGTGAAAAGGGCAAGTACTATACCCTTAAAGTCACCCCTAATTTTATTTTAAAGCTTCGCCCCAACCTGATAGGCTGATATGGTATGCAAACAAACGCCAGTGGCGCATATAACCGGGTAGTTATATTCAGGTCATAAATAGAATATTATATATGTTTTTGGTGCCTGTGTATTTCAGATAGATATGCATACGGTGTGGCGCTATTTATTTGTTTATTTATTTATTAGTCTTTTTTTGGTAGGGTGGCTCCATCAGTCGTTAAATACTGTTTTCCGTGGAGGCCCTACACTATCATAATTATGGAACATAACGTTGGGACATGGAAGAGATATTTTTTATTATCAGATTTAAAATGATATAAAACCTGGGAGGGGGGGAGGGGGGTCATCATGTTCTTAATGTCCATTTTGACAGGCTCGTTGAAGCATACTTTACAATATCTTTGGAATATCAAAAAAGTAATCGCTAATCTAACTTGTAGGCCTACTCAGCTTGTGATGACGAGTACAATATTCAGTTGTTTCTCTCAAGATTCTTACACTATTGTACACAAAACTATTAAAGCAGTATGAAACTACGATCCCTTTCCCCCCTTCTTTTTTGTCTTCATTGTGAAGTTCTACTTGTACCTTATGATACAAAGAGGAGATATTTTGGGAAAATCAGTACCTGAACTTGCCATTAACTTCACGTTTTCGTGAACAAACCGATTGTAAATAGAGAGGAATTTTAACTAAACAAAAGAGAGGCAATCTGTCATGCCGTTTGATCAAGCGTAAACGTGAATAGTTTCCCTTTGCCAGATTCATTGAATTATACACAGTTAAATTCATGCTCTGAAACAGTGCATTTTAATGGCTCGTTGAAAGATAACATCATGGGAATGAGCAAAATGAATATGAGCTCGAGACTATTGTCTTAAATCAGCGGTTCTAAAAGAAATAAATTGAATGTTCCAATAATCAATTAGTATAATGTTTGAAAGGGCTTCCTCTTCAAATCAAGAACCGTGCTGAAAGTCGTGGATCAATCGAGCCATGACTCTTTTTAAAATTCAATTCAACTTTGTTTATTTCCTCCTTTTATTCAAATAAACCGTCATAGAATTAATGTTTGCATTTGTTTAAAGGGAGGGTGGATTCCCTAAAAACAAAGGGCTTGTGAAGGGGTCACCGTAAAGAGACATATTTGGCTTCATAATCACTTCAAAATATTCGGCGTTTATTAAAATAATGGGTTATTATTTGAATCACAAACGATCCAAAATGTTGCTATACGTGATGAAAATGAAATTAGGCATGATAGGTGGAGACACTAGAAATTGAAATGTCAGAGATTGACATTATCTCCATTTGAAGATAGAAATTGTGACTACTATGAAGGTATATTAGGTTTCTCTATATAGTTCGAATCAAGTCATGCAAGTAGTTTCCAAATCATTTTTTACATGATTGTTAAGAATGATTACAATTTGTTAGGCACCAATCAACTTGAAATCAAGTGCTCAAGGCGCACTATACCTGTAGTGCAAAATATGTAATCACATAAACGCACTTGTACAAAAGTATGCCATGAATAGGATCAAACATATCAAGAAAACAATTATTGTATGGCATCACATAATTTTTGTCTGCAGTTATAAATTTACCTCTTCGCTTCAAATTCAAAGTCAATACGATAGTGCCTTTAAGTTCACCTGTTATTCTGAACTGCAGAAAAAATTGCGACAATGACAATGAAATACAGAGTCCTTATCCTTCTGATAAAACGTGTATTGTTCTTTTTGTTTTGGTACGCAGATTATCAGGTATTTCTTCCTATTATGAATGCCTGTTATCAAAAACAGGTACCATTTTTTCCTTTCTTGTACAAAATGGTGGTATCAACCTTCAAGTTCACGGTCGGTTGAGCAACCCATATTTATGACGGCTCAAATAGTCGTTTTCTCACGTATAACTCATTGGTAGAAATGTAATTGCAGCAAATAAATGCATTCTAATCAAATGTAATGTAGATTGAATAATTGGAATAGTAATCAAATGCATTTTGGGTAGTGTTTGTTGAGTAGTTAGACTGATGTGATAATGAGTCTGTTATTCCTGCTTGAGACGATATAGAGGTGTCGTAGTATAGTGGATATGGCACCGGACTGTCGACCTATGGTTCGCGGATCGAGTCCCAACGCGGCACTAATGTCCCTTGGCAAAACATTAATCTACATACATGTATGCCACTCTCAACCCAGGTGTAGTAAATGGGTACCCGGTAGGAAGAAATTCCTTGAATGCTTTAGCGCCTACTTTTTGTTATGGCAGCTCAGCTACAGCCTGGGTTATAGTATGATAATTTATATGAAGCGCAGTTTCATAAAGTATTCATAAAGTATTGTAGCTGCGCTAAATAAATGGACCCATTACTATTATTTAGGGACGTTGAACCGAAATGGGTGTAACATTTATTCTAACTTAGTCAACAAGAGCGGAATACCAGTAGCACAAATCAACATAGGCCTATATTCTGAGTCATGTTTGCCCGAAGCATTCAAATTTTACCAATAATCATTTTATCTGTAGCATTTATTGGTTTAAAAGTCATTGATTTCGGGTCATGTTGACTTACCACGCGTGAAAACAATCCTTTAATTGCGGAAATAGTGTTGCCCTGTATATGAGTTCATAAAAGTAAAATCTTTTGTGTTCATTTATAGGCTGTAGTGATGTTATTGATGAAATGAGAGAATATGATGACATGACACATTATTATGGCATAACCAAAAGAAATATGGATGCGTAACAGACACATACAAATGTGATGTAATCAAATGCTAATTAACTATAAACTTGCCTATCCAGCCAATTTTTTTTATTGTTTTCTTTTTTAAATTCTCTCCTCATGAGTCTCAAGACTACACTTGAACTTTACTATCCAATGATAAACCCATAATGATACACAAAGACAATACTAGATAATAGGAATTAGCCCAAAGTATGATTGCTTTTAGATACTGATACCCCAATGGTTCCGTGCATATCATATTTGTGTGACACTAAAAAACCGAGGTAATTGCTATAAGCGCCGCTGCACCATGCTATGTATGAAGCCCCCCCCCCCCCCCTCCCCACACCACACATCTTTCAAGAAAAAAAATCTAAGTACGGACAATGTGACGATCTACGTCATATCTTTACAATACCACTGGTATAAGTACCTGAGTGACGCCAGGCCATGGACTCCCCCTCCCCCACACTTATGGACATTTCGAACATTTATTTCTGATCTATACAAACTGGTATAAAGAGCTATTAAACCTGAATGACTCTTTTGGGGCCAACTCTGTCGGTGGGGGGGGGGGGGGGGGGGTGTTAAAGCCAGTCAGATGTATGGCGCTCTTAAGCCATCAACCAAGAGGCATTGTCCCGGACGGACAGGTAGTACATCAACATCATAAGCCGATTTCGAGGCGATTCTTGTTACTCCAGTACGTCAACCTCGCAAATTGTTTGGAGACGAAATAGGTAGGTCCAATTCAACCACGTACCTCCACGGTCCAACTGGCAGTGCATGGTTAATGCAGCCAGTCGTTGGCGTGCAAGCCGAATTTGTAGCCATCGGGGCTTTGCATGCACTTCGATCTTGATTAACAAGTTTATAATCTCCCAACCCCCCTTTCAGTGGAGCACTGGTGTCTTTGGAAGACAGGGCTAAGCTAGGGGCCAGTTTAGCCACCGCCCATTTTATCCCGAAAAGGGATAGCTGCCTATAAAGCATGGGTTTCTTACTGTTAAGCACCTTGTTTTGAGGAGCTTCCCCCTCCCCCCCCCCCCCCCCTCTTCTAAAACAGTTTCGGGAAGCCTGTGTGGGGGTATTTCTGCTTGCTCCAAAAAGGAATGTTCGCATTTTATTAAAACAAATATTGATTTCATTTCACACAAAGATTATATATATATATATTGGTATAAATCCTGTCTAGTTATTATCAGTCATTTGGAGTTTGACAACTATATCGGTGAATTTTAGATGAAAAATTATATTTTCAGTCATATTGTTGAAATTCACAATCACAAGGAACTGGTGCAAGAGACTGCTATAAAACAAAGGGATAATGAAAGGGGCCTTTACGCTACGCCACGCATTGGAAATATTCTTACCTCGTATGTATCCTAACCGAACGTTGAGTAATTTCACCCAAAAATAATGAAGAGTCAATTGGTCCTGTATCAATAAGTTTGTACTCTGAAATACAACTCCTCTTCAAGCATTATAAGCCAATTAGTCCATGAAGATATCAGTCGAAGAGGAACAATAATTGTTGTCTTCTCTTATCCACCGACACCGAAAAACTGCAACTCGACTCAAGCACCGGTACAAAATGTCGAATATCGTAGAGAGTCTACTTTATCACCACACACGCACACACTCCTCACATACAAATCCTAACGCACACTCGTTATGACCATAATTCACCCTTTTTCCGACCGCACATAGAATACATACGGGAAGAATAGACGAAAAATGCGCGGGGTGAAAAAGAACAAAAATCTCGTGTGGCCTGAAAATCATAGAAGCGAAGCGAGTATGAATGACTCCATATGAAAATGCAAAGCTGGAAGGTATACACAACCTAAGGGGTTGAGTTCGATTGTTCAGATTTTGATGCTGCTTTCTAGGTTAGCTGTAAAAGTGAAGTTGAATAATTGGACCTCATTTATCTACATCAGATGATCTAAGCCAGTTATTTCATTCAGCATAATTTTGAAAATTGCCTGCTTTGATACCAGTATGACACGCACCATAAACTGTGAAAACTGTGATATGTTAGATGTTTAGCCGATAATCGTTATGAATAGTGGTCAGGCTGTATGCATGAAGTCGAAACAACCTGTGAAAGGTCTACTTTGTGAACTGGAGTGTAAAACGGTTACCGTATCGGTGGTAAAGAACGAATTCTAGGACAACTACCTCCCGCACCATGAGTAAACTACCACAAGGAATACTACCCCGGACGACAACAACTCCCTGAGAAGTACTCAAGGGGTACTATAACTCCAAGAACAACTGCCCCAATCACCAATATGACCGCCGGACAACTACCCAACCCCTCAACAAATCATATTAGGACAAATCATATAATCCTAATACAATTATCATCAGAAAACTAGTGACAATTGACCTCCCCTCCGATAACTAGCAGTTGAACAATAATCCCTATGAAATACTAACCTACAATACAATAAAACCAAGGGAAAAATCAATAGGACAATTACACCCAAACAACTAATTACATGTTGTTGTCCGAGCGGGCAATTATTGAAGGGGTAGGCGTCTAGACGTCTAGTACATGTTTGTCGTTGTCTATGGGTAATAATTATTGGTCGGAGGGATACTTGTCCTAGGGGAAAGTTATCACAGGATATTTATCCGGAGTAGTTGGTTTAAGTAGTAGTTGTCCTCCGGTATAGTTGTCCGGGGTATATTTTCGGTGTTATAGTTCTACAGGTGGTCAATAAGTTGTTGTTGTCTGGGGTTAGTTATCCGGATGAGATAGTACGCAAGGGCCGGGAAGCTTTATCGAATACTGAGATTCAAAACATTATATGGACGAATTGATGATTTCATGTATCAACAGTTTAGTTTAAAGCAAGCATATCGATGTTAAATTCATGAATAAATTTACAGAGGCGTGTGAATGGATGGTACATGCTATTCATAAAGAGCTAGGGTAAACAAACCGCATGATTGACAATTACACAAACTTCAATGCCTACAAATTCTTCTTTCATTTCGCTACGGTGACTTTGAACGTAGTCAGCGGTTCTGAAAATGTTTTCTTTACTTTTCTGAAAAAATGAATTCAGGAAGGCTTTTTTTCTGGCTTGTTCCGTGTAAAATGGAAAGGTAGAACCCTTTTCGCCCCAAAGTCAACTATAAGAGACGGAAGTTGTAGCTTTTATTTCAATAGGGCATATGCTATTTTTGAATGAAAAGGGTTAGGACTGTTGAAGTGAGAAATTGATTAAAACGTGATACCGGAAGAAGAACAAATACATGTAGTTACGATATCAATACAGAGATATTCTGAGACAGGGTGAGAGAAAGACAGAACAGGGAGGAGAAAGAAAGAAAACTAAAGAGACGAGAAGAGAAGAGAAGAGACGAGAAGAGAATAGAAGAGAATAGACCGGAACAGAAGAGAGAGATGGAGAGAGAGAGAAAGAGAGAGAGAGAGAGAGAGAGAGAAAGAGAGAGATGTCGATGTGAAAGTGTGACTCAAATTATCTCCAATCCTAATATATTTATGGGAAGGAGTAGTGAAATAACGTTTATTGGAGTCAGCTGTCAGCTTCTTCTTTTTTCTCTTACTTAATATATATCTCCCGTTGAACAGTCGATCATACCACTAAATGATATGTAGTCACAATCCAATTGATTAGACAAAATAAGGGGTTGCAGCCCTCAGAGACCGACATTACCGTGTCTGTCTGGCCTTTTAACTTGTTTAAAGGTTCGCGAGACCGACTACCAACGGGACATACAATGTCGGTCTCATAGGCCTTCGAGACACTTTATCAAAACAGGCGGCCCTTAAGACCGACATTCAACGGGACAGACAATGTCAGTTTCGTAGGCCTTCGAGACACTTTATTAAAGCCGACAGCCAACGGGACAGACAATGTCGGTCTCATAGGCTTTCGAGACACTTTGTTAAAACTGTGAGATTCGGCCTTTGCGACCAACAGCCAATGGGACAGACAATTTCGGTCTACCGGGCCTTCTACACACTTATTTAGAACCCGAGACCCATTAAACTAATAGCCAACGGGACAGCTAGAACAAGTCGGTCTCGTGCAGCCTTAATGCACGTTATTAAAACCGGCGGCCCTTGAGACAGACAGCTAATGGGATAGACAATGTCGGTCTCCTGGACCTTCGAGACACTTTTCTATACCTGTGAAATTCGGCCCTTGAGACCGACAGCCAACGGGATAGACAATGTCGGTGTCATGGGCCTTCTAAACACTTCTTTAGAACCGGAACCCTTGAGACCAACAGCTAACGGGACAGACAATGTCGGAGTCGTGGGCCTTCTAAACACTTATTTAGAACCGGAGCCCTTGAGACCGACAGCTAATGGGACAGACAATTTCTGTCTACTGGGTCTTCTAAACACTTATTTAGAATCGGAGGCCGATGCGACAGACAGCCAACGGGACAGACAATGTCGGTCTCGTAGGCCTTCGAGACACTTTATCAAAACGGGTGACCCATGAGACCGACAACCGACGGGACAGACCAAGTCGGTCTCGTGCAGTGGGCCTTCTAGGCACGTTATTATAACCGGAGCCCTTGAGACTGACAGCCAATGGGGTAGAAAATTTCAGTCTACTGGGCCTTCGAGAAACTTTGTTAAAACTGTGAGATTCGGCCCTTGAGACCGACAGCCATCTGGACAGACAATGTCGGTCTCGAAGGCCTTCGAGACACTTTCTTAAAGCCGACATCGCACCAATCTATATTTTCTATTTTCCTTGGTATGACCGTAGTAGGTCCATGGTATGACATTGTATTGTCGGACTTTAATAAGGGCTGTCGGTTTATTTGGCATTCGGTCTCTTGTAATGACCCCGAAATGGAAATGTAACAAAACATAAGACAGAAACTAATCAACGAAATGTATGTCATAATAGATTAAGAACCAAACTAGTACACACCTAACTTGTATCACCTTTCCTTAGCGCAGTCATCGACGTGGAGCTTAATCAACCCGTGTTCGTGAAGCCTCACCAGCAGGTCGAACTCCTCGATGAAGTTGTGAATGACTTTGGTCGTGATAAGGAGGTCATGGTAGTGGTAAGGGACTGCTTTGCGCTCGGGTGAGAGGCTGAAAGGCCAGAACCCGAACACATGTATCTCCTGGCACAGATGGAGAGCCAGATTGATGGAAAAGAACCCTGAAAGGATAACATAAAAAAGGATATGTAGATGATCATGATAATAATAATAATAATATCAATTCGATCTTTAAGCCACACTGTCCTACTTGTAGCTACTTGCTCCCTCTATATAAAAAACAATGCCTAATCGGTGACCATTGGTCCCCCATGATCCTCTTTTTCTTATGTTGATTGAGAGCTGAGTTGATGAGATAACCGCCTGTCCAGTGACCTTGCAGAGTGGTCTGATCCCTCCTATAAACTAGTACAGATAAGCTTTAATAACCCGGGGCAGCCACAAAAGAGAACTTTTTTCTCTCTTCTTCTTCCAAACGTGATCACATAGACTTTCGAAAACCTTCCCAAAGCCATTTCAACAGCCTTGCCCCTCACCTCTTGAAATATGCAAACAGTACAATGACGTAATCCGAACTTGATTCCGATGGGAGTATAACGTAGGGTATTGAAATTGCCGTCGAGTTCATTTCTCGAAAGTCTTTGCAATCTGGCATTAAAGATAAACTTGAGTTCTGGTTAAAAAAAAGGAAAATGAATTCTCACAGAATCAAACGAAACATACACTGAATGTTCAAGATTAAAAATAAATGTCATTTGCCCAACAATTTTGGTAGAAAATGTATACTGGCTGAGTAATGAGCATAGAAAGATAAGGAAATCAAGGTAAGTAGGCCCGACACCATTTGTGTAGTCCCATATACATCTTTATGTGTACACTGTACAGTGCTTGTTACTTTACCAAGACTGGGCCAAATTTATTATGATTTTGATGACTCCAGAACCTTGTAGTACACACCAATAATTACATGCTACATGATCAACTTTTT
The DNA here is from genome assembly GCA_035222895.1 of Strongylocentrotus droebachiensis. Taxonomy (NCBI): domain Eukaryota; kingdom Metazoa; phylum Echinodermata; class Echinoidea; order Camarodonta; family Strongylocentrotidae; genus Strongylocentrotus; species Strongylocentrotus droebachiensis. The sequence continues at coordinate 16,034 of JAVYIG010011738.1, read as the reverse complement.
CTGATCCATTCTACACCTTTGCTTTCACAATGCAATTGCATGACCAGAATTCAACTTTATCTTTAAAGGTGAAATTCAAAGAAAATCACAAATATGTCAACTAATGTATCACTAGAATCTGGTAAGCTAACAGATGGCCATCGTACAAGTTTTAGGTCAACTACATATCGGGTGATTTATACAAATACAACCACCTCCATAGCAGCTGGGATATACGAGAGATTCGCCGGAGTAATAACGATGTTTTAATGACGTCACTATATGGACCAATACTGCCCAAGCAGACGACATCCCATAAAGAATGAACATAATTGCAAAGCTATTATTTGTCAAATTATAATGAGTTTAGTGTATATAAATGTAATGGCATGTCAGACCATTCAAAAGGGGATATGACCCGATTCTGATAACTAAAATCTTTTGCTTGTAAATACACAGGATATGGGTTAATTAACAATCAAAGAAACCAGACTTTCAAATTGGAAACCCCCCGGAATGATACTAAGGACGATATTTGTTCCCTCTTGGAACGCCGAACATACGGCGGTGTGTGCAGCTGAATATACAATGGCGTTTTATTTTGTTTACAAGCGACAGATTCCTTTTTTTTTGTATCGCTGCATTTGTCATCAAAATAAAACCATTGGCGGGGTTCAGAGTGAGGCAATAGATTATACATTTAGCCTAACTGTAGTGAAGTAAGAGAAAGAACTCAAGAGAAGATGAAAACACAGGCACTGAAAATGTGTGAGATGTCATGGGACATCGTCTGCTTGTGCAAATCATGTCCATACTGTGATCTCACACATCTCAGCAGCGTTCGGAGAGCTCTTCAGGTGCTATGCCGGGGCTGTATATAAGCGTTTTGTAATTTATAATAATCATTTATTCGAATGTTTCCAAGCATTGAATTTTGATAACCTTGTCGAATCAAAGTTTCAACTTTGCAATAATGAACATAAATTTAGTTATTGAATTCAATGAATATCTACTTTAAACAAGGCTTTCTATAGGGATATGCCACCCTGCACCCAACTACCTCCGTCATCCGGAGCCTTGAGAGAACCGTCAGGATTCTAGAAATCCAACTTCTTGATGAGAACAAATATTAATGTCGGTTCCAGCCCCCAGCCCCACCCCCCCCCCCCCCCGCCCCTCTTCTACAAACCTGCAAATATTAGAATATGCATTATTGTGATCACAATGTAAGATTTTAGCGAGCTCTAGGTGGGCGCCCTTTTCAAACGTCATTGGACTTATATTGATGCTCCAGTAGTTATGAATATTTCATGTATTTTCAGTGAAGGTATTTTGATTAAAGATTAGTAGAATCGAGGAACGAGAAGTGAGTGGGACAGCTGTTTGAATAGCAAAAGTTGTTAGAATTAAAGAAAAAAAATTGTACCAGTTTAGAGTTTAAAGAGAGCACGATAGATTATCATCCAAGTTGAGTTCTGGGGCCCGTTTCATAAAACTTTTTATCTATAACAAATGCTAAATTTCTATGACAAATATGCTCTAAGCCAATCACATGCCATGATTTCAGTAGCTTATAACAGTAGCTTGTAACTTGTTATTGATATCAAGTTTTATGAAACGGGCCCAGGTCATGTGATTGCATTGTGAACGAAACGATGTGGAGTCAATCAGAAAAAGTTGATCATGTAGCATATAGGTATGGGTGTGTACTGCAAGGTTCTGGAGTCCTCAAAATGATAAGAAATCTGGCCCAGTCTTGGTAAAGTAACAAGCACTGTACACAGAAAGATGTACATGGGACTACACAAACATGTGGCATAAAAAAAATGGGCCTCATTTATAAGCTGTTTCTTGTCATATTAAGAATATGAAGGCATTTGAATAGCCATGCTTTTCAATGAACATTCTTTCTTTGATGTTCTTCCACACTTGCATAATAACAATGATAACGCCACAAATTATTTTTCATCTCTCCCCAGAACTCAACCTTCTCTTTAAGTCCATGCCTCTGACTCTCGATTTCAAATAACATTTTCATTTTTGAGTTAATTGTTAAATTGTTGGAGAAACAAGATTGAGAGACAGACTGAAAGACAAAGAAATGAAAGAGATACATGAAAGGAAGAGGGAGAGAGAGAGAGAGAGAGAGAGAAGAAAGATGAAAGACAGGCAACACGGCGTATAAAAAGATGGTTCAGGAATACAGAAGGGACATGTTTGTTGAATAGAGATAGAAAGCTGAAAAGAAGCAGACAGGAAATGGAGAGAGATAGAGAGAGAAAGACAGAGATAGACAAAAAGAGAGAGAGAGAGAGAGACAGAAAGAGAGAAAGTGAGAGAGGGGGAAGAGAGAGAGAGAGATTGGGAGGGAGAGAGAGAGAGAAAGATAAAGATAGACAAAAAGAGACAGAAAGAGAGAAAGAGAGAGAGAGAACGAGAGAGAGAGAAAGAAAAAAAAACGGAAAAAAGTGACAACAGGAAAGGGAGAGGTGAAAGAGAGACAACCAGTCACATACAAGGCATATAAGAAGATGATTAAAAATGATTAAAAAAGGAGACGTGTTCATTGCGAGTGTGCACTGACTCGTTATTCAACACAATAGATAAAAGTTACAAGCATGGGTATAGTAAACCAGTGAGAAAACTAACGAAACAAAACTGACCTTCCAAAACTCCTCAAATCTTACGAAAACTAGCTTTTCACGATCATCGTATACCAGAAATGAAGACGATCTGGGACCCGTTTCACAAAGCCTTTTTACAATGACAAATGACAAATATCAGTGACAAATCTGCTGATAACCAATCACAAGCAAGGATTTCAGTAGGTTATAACAACAACTGTCATTTGTCACTGATGACAAGTTTTGTGAATCACCCCCCTGTTCTTACCCGATGACATCTTGAGTTTGAGGCCATTCTGCCGCCAAAAGTCATTCATCTTCACGTTAACTCGCGAATCCCACAAGACGAGCTGTCCCTCCCCCTTCGGAACGACTCGGCAACCTCTCGTGATCAATCGGACCAGATCGGTCTCGGGGTAGGTCGGGAGCCGAACGAGTAGAATTTTAGGGAGGGGCTTGGAAGTATCTTGAAAGAGCTTGTCTGGGAACGGCGTAGATGGCAAACAGGTGAGGTTGAAGGTGTCGGATGCATTCAGACTGATTAAAGATAATTTCATTTCATTTTTATTACAAACAGAATATAAATAGTAAACACGATTACAAATACTTTCCAAAAATCAACTCAAGGGCAATTTCAATTCCCTTCTCTATTGCCCACAGAATTCATGTTAAGGTAAGGTAATTGTAATTGTAATGTTTGGGAGAATTCAATTCAATTTAATTTCGGTTTATTAATATCAACATATAGTAGTAGTCCAGGGACCAATAATGCAATGTTTACATAAAATGTGCATAAAAACAGGAATGATCATAAAATGTACAATCAAAATGATAACAGATAAAGTTAACATTATTGTTCATAAAGTTATATACATATATAAATAAGTGATAATAGATGGATGAACAACCTAAACAGTAACTTGAAATATTGAACCAATTATTGCAAGTAAAAATAATCTTTAAAAAAAAAAGTATATATATATATATAGAGAGAGAGAGAGAGAGAGGAAATTATTATATTGCAATTGTTAAAATGAGATCCATAGATTGACAAAATATACATGCAGGTGTGTCTGTTGTGTCTGTTGTGTTGAATTTGAAAAGATGACGCACAAGGCTAATGAAATTGCCTGTTGATTTTGTGAAAGTCTTCGCGATCATAAGCAAGTGAGTCGCTAAACCGATTTGCAGGAGAACTAATTGTATCTGACCAAAAGTTAGCTGAAATGCTATGTGCAGAGGTGTTGTTGTCTAGTGGTCAACTCCTGTTGGTCGACTCCGGTGTAGTAAATTGGTATCTAGTAGAATTTTCCCTTGAAATACTAGTACACTGAGCTAAAGTCAAAGTAATAATTCTCGAGGTTCTTTGGACGCACGTGATGTGAGCTAAACGAGACCGGGATAGTATCAAAACCATCATTGTGTCAATACAGACAAATCTGTCTCAGTGGCTACCTCCCTCTAGAGGCCACCTGTCTAAAATGGTCATGCATTTTGCCTCCCTCGAGAGAAAAATATGTGTTGCAGAACTTGTCTATAAAGGCCAACTGTCTACAGTGGCCGCTTTTTAATGTGTCCCCATTCGATATCCTTAATAGACAGACTTGACTGTATTTTGTAAAATATGGAGTTAAAATGACCGAAAAAACACCAACAAAACTATTTCATATAATGCACTGACCTTACTTTAGCGAGACTTTTCCCTGTTTCCGACATCTGGTTCGTTCGCTTTCCAACATCGACCATGAAATCGTCCGATGTCGGAGCGTTGTTCATTCTGACACGTAACCGCGGTAACGGGGAAGAAAGGCGACACCGAGAGGTCAAAGTTTGAAATAAAAATTGAATTGAGTAAATTCGATAAGAAGTCAATAACCCGGTCAATAACCGCGATAAAACACAAATATAAATCCCTCCTGAATGTTGAACTAGCATGACTTTGTCTATACCAGCAATAATATTTTACCCATTTCGCATTTTGATTGAAAAGTACCATGTGTCAAATAACATAGACAAATCTGATTTTAAAGGCAATGTTTAGCGTTTAGGATTTAGGACCCCCCGGATTTAGCAGCGACAAAAAATACATAGCAAAACAGAGAACCGGGTGAATGTGTTTAAACAACTGCATTTTGTAATTTATTACGTTGACTTTGCACACCGCGCGCGTTTGCAAAATCGACTTCGGAGACAAGTTAAAGACTCGCGTTCAGCAAATACTATCTTTAAAGAAATACCGGTAGTACCAGTGGACAACGTATTTTATTTGTTGAACTAATTATGGTAGGCCTTTCATGATTATTCGTCGAATGCATTTTTAAAATAATTATTTGCATTATTAACCTCGATGTCATTCAATTGTTTACATTTATCTATGACTCTACAAAAGCATGACTATAAGAAGTAATGATGAAAATGTTATATTTTACAGATCGGAGTCATTGTTTTTCACATTGATCATGTGCGTTAAATTAATTGAACACCTTTTATTGTATTGCTATTGTTACCACATGACAAGATAATCATACCGACTGATATTTTTTTAAGTGTAACTTTGAGGAAAATTCATTTTAATCAAATACATATTAAAGGTAATACAAAGTTTTGGGAAATTTTGAAAATTGGGTAGATAGCGATTCTTTACAATTTGGATATATTTGGATGCCCCTGTGGATGTATTATAAGCACTAGAAAATTTAGCCTCTAAAACACTTCTGCTTTCGAGAAAAATTGAATATAAAAATTTACCGGTGCTCCCGGTAAATTTTGATAAATTTCAAATAGCGCCTAAAGCCGTACAATGGTAGCTGCGACCATGAAAATCTCAGAATATGTAGATGTGATATATAACTTTCAAACGAGAATAGCAAATTGGTCGATTTTAGTCAAGAAACGTTGTATTATAGCTTAATTAATATCTTGACCTTGAGAGGGAGCTATACAACAAATAGAGTGTATTATTTAAAATTTCATAACTTTAGACTCGATTTCAACCGCGACAACGATCACTGAATATAGAAGGATCGCATATGCTTCCAATATGTTCATTTGAACCAAATTCATGACCCCATACCAAAACTGTAATACCTTTAAACAATATTAATTGCTTTATTTTAATCAGTGTAAATTACATTTATCCCAAAAGTATCAAATTTTGACAAGAATCTCACCTGAACACAAAATCAGTACTATCAATCAACTGTCCACATTTGCTTCCTGTCAAAATTCCGCTGCTTCCAACCACACTGCATGTTTTATATTGCCTCTCGCTGTACACAGGCGCCTGCGAAATTGAAAGTTGAATAATGTTTATATGACAGGGTCGTCTTAGGATAAAATGATGAGGAAATTACAATTCAATAATATATATATACTTTTCTAGAAACGCTTCTGACTACACCAAACCCACACCCTTGTCTTGAACTTGTTTCAAAACCGAAGATAAAAGAAGATTAAAAAACAAAACAAAAGAACAAGAAGAACAAGAACAAAATGGAGGAGAAGAAAAAGAAGAAAAAGAAAAAGAAGAAAAAGAAAAGGAAGGAAGAAAGAAAGAAAGAAAAAAAGAAAAGAAGGTAGAGAAAAGAAGATAACACGGAAAAGGAAGAATAGGAAGAACAAGAAGAAGATGAAGAAGAAGAAGATAAAAAACAAAACAAAAGAACAAGAAGAACAAGAAGAAAAAGGAGGAGAAGAAAAAGAAGAAAAGAAAAAGAAGAAAAAGAAAAGGAAGAAAGAAAGAAAGAAAAAAAGGAAAATACCTGTCTTGCCACCTTCAAAAGATCCCTCAAACTCACCTTTTCCCCCAATGATCTATGAGATATACTTCCTGTACTGTACATTTTTGTCCCCTTTTCATATATTTGTATTTATAAGCGCTATGGTACTTATTGTTTTTAGCGCTCCTAAATATTCGATATTATTATTATTATTATTAAGTGCAATCCGAAGTCTCCTATTCCATGTATTTGACGGAAAAAACTCAGGAGCAACCGTCGCCGGAGCAAAAGGCGCTGGAGTAAATGTCGAGTAACAGAACAACAAGATAGTTTAGACCAAGAAAAGGAAGATGAAAATGGCAAGATCGTTTAGACGGAACTGAAGCAGGATGGATAATTGAAAGAAGGAACAAGAGCAGAAGACTTAATACCGGCATATCGACACGAAGAAGAAGAAGGAGAAGATAAAAAAAGGAAGAAGAAGAAGAAGAAGATGGTGAAAAGGAAGATAAAAAGGAAAATGAAGACAAGAACAAGAAGAAGGTAGAGAAAAGAAGATAACAAGGAAAAAGGAAGAACAGGAAGAACAAGAAGAAAAAGGAGGAGAAGGAAAACAAGAAAAAGAAAAAGAAGAAAAAGAAAAGGAAGAAAGAAAGAAAGGGGAAAAAAAGGAAAAAAAGAAAAGAAAACGAGAGAGAAAGGGTCAGAAATAGGATCCCCCCTAAAAAAAAGATACAAGAGATAGTGTACTAATGAGCCTGTTCCAATAATTGAATTTACTCAATATAATAAAATCCCGTCTAGACTACCAATATTGTTCGGCGTATCAAATTCCAGAACATATGTTCTTTAAAATAATGATGAATGTCTCATGTGTTGTGAGGGGATCGTGAAATGACAGGAGTATTCCCACGGAATGTAATGTTTATATCATACTATACATTAATGATTGCGGGGGCGAAATAAACGACAAGAAACAACAAGAAGCAAAACGTGCGGCGATGCGGGGCAGGTCATGAGGTAGGCTGGGGCTTCAATGTGGATTTATGATGTTACAGGCAGATATATATGTCCATGGCTATAGCAAGTCTCTGGTACGGGGGAAGGGGGTGTGGTTGAAGGGGTGCAATCATCTTATTTTTACCCTGCCTTCCCCTTCTCCCTTTATTTCCCTTTGTCATTTCTTTCGCCATTCATTCGGGGAGAATATGCCACTTTCCTTCTTGTGGCTACGCCAATCATTGTGGGGGAGTATCTCATGCAGAAGAGGATGGAGGAGTTGACAGGCAAATTTTGTTATTCTAACATTTCCCGTCATAGTTTATTTTGACTTGCTTGTGTCAGCACTATAATATCGTCAATATTAAGTTTCGGAGTACGCCACTGGTAGCATACCCTCTGGTTAGTCTGGTATGATCTTAAAAGGGAATTGAGAGGGGTTGAGAAGGGCGCTTACGTACTTTGGTAGTTTGACCCATAGATCGTGAAATACCCTCTAGTAGGTTCTTATAAAGAGGTTGAGAGTGATTGAAAGGGTTGTGTACCTTTGGTAGTTGTACCCATAGATCGTGAAATACCCTCTAGTAGGTTCTTATAAAGAGGTTGAGAGGGATTGAAAGGGTTGTGTACCTTTGGTAGTTGTACCCATAGATCGTGAAATACCCTCTAGTAGGTTCTTATAAAGAGGTTGAGAGGGATTGAAAGGGTTGTGAAACTTTGGTAGTTGTACCCATAAATCGTGAAAGACCCTCTAGTAGGTTCTTATAAAGAGATTGAGAGGGATTGAAGGGGTTGTGTACCTTTGGTAGTTGTACCCATAGATCATGAAAGACCTTCTAGTAGGTTCTTATAAAGAGATTGAGAGGGATTGAAGGGGTTGTGTACCTTTGGTAGTTGTACCCATAGATCATCAAAGACCCTCTAGTAGGTTCTTATAAAGAGATTGAGAGGGATTGAAAGGGTTGTGTACCTTTGGTAGTTGTACCCATAGATCGTGAAATACCCTCTAGTAGGTTCTTATAAAGAGGTTGAGAGGGATTGAAAGGGGTGTGTACCTTTGGTAGTTGTACCCATATATCGTGAAATACCCTCTAGTAGTAGGTTCTTATAAAGAGGTTGAGAGGGATTGAAAGGGTTGTGTACCTTTGGTAGTTGTACCCATAGATCGTGAAATACCCTCTAGTCTAATAGGTTCTTATAAAGAGGTTGAGAGGAATTGATAAGGGGGCTTACGTACTTTGGTAGTTTGACCCATAGATTGTGAAATACCCTCTAGTAGGTTCTTATAAAGAGGTTGAGAGGGATCGAAAGGGTTGTGTACCTTTGGTAGTTGTACCCATAGATTGTGAAAAACCCTCTAGTAGGTTCTTATAAAGAGATTGAGAGGGATTGAAGGGGTTGTGTACCTTTGGTAGTTGTACCCATAGATCATGAAAGACCTTCTAGTAGGTTCTTATAAAGAGATTGAGAGGGATTGAAGGGGTTGTGTACCTTTGGTAGTTGTACCCATAGATCATCAAAGACCCCCTAGTAGGTTCTTATAAAGAGATTGAGAGGGATTGAAAGGGTTGTGTACCTTTGGTAGTTGTACCCATAGATCGTGAAATACCCTCTAGTAGGTTCTTATAAAGAGGTTGAGAGGGATTGAAAGGGGTGTGTACCTTTGGTAGTTGTACCCATATATCGTGAAATACCCTCTAGTAGTAGGTTCTTATAAAGAGGTTGAGAGGGATTGAAAGGGTTGTGTACCTTTGGTAGTTGTACCCATAGATCGTGAAATACCCTCTAGTCTAATAGGTTCTTATAAAGAGGTTGAGAGGAATTGATAAGGGGGCTTACGTACTTTGGTAGTTTGACCCATAGATTGTGAAATACCCTCTAGTAGGTTCTTATAAAGAGGTTGAGAGGGATCGAAAGGGTTGTGTACCTTTGGTAGTTGTACCCATAGATTGTGAAAAACCCTCTAGTAGGTTCTTATAAAGAGATTGAGAGGGATTGAAAGGGTTGTGTACCTTTGGTAGTTGTACCCATAGATCGTGAAATACCATCTAGTACGTTTTTATAAGAGGTTTAGAGTGATTGAAAGGGTTGTGTACCTTTGGTAGTTGTACCCATAGATCGTGAAATACCTTCTAGTAGGTTCTTATAAAGAGGTTGAGAGGGATTAAAAGGGTTGTGTACCTTTGGTAGTTGTACCCATAGATCGTGAAATACCCTCTAGTAGGTTATTATAAAGAGGTCGAGAGGGATTAAAAGGGTTGTGTACCTTTGATAGTTGTACCCATAGATCGTGAAATACCCTCTAGTAGGTTCTTAAAAAGAGGTTGAGAGGGATTAAAAGGGTTGTGTACCTTTGATAGTTGTACCCATAGATCGTGAAATACCCTCTAGTAGGTTCTTAAAAAGAGGTTGAGAGGGATTAAAAGGGTTGTGTACCTTTGATAGTTGTACCCATAGATCGTGAAATACCCTCTAGTAGGTTCTTATAAAGAGGTTGAGAGGGATTGAAAGGAGTGTGTACCTTTGGTAGTTGTACCCATAGATCGTGAAATACCCTCTAGTAGGTTCTTATAAAGAGGTTGAGAGGGATTGAAAGGGGTGTGTACCTTTGGTAGTTGTACCCATAGATCGTGAAATACCCTCTAGTAGGTTCTTATAAAGAGGTTGAGAGGGATTGAAAGGGTTGTGTACCTTTGGTAGTTTGACCCATAGATCGTGAAATACCCTCTAGTAGTAGGTTCTTATAAAGAGGTTGAGAGGGATTGAAAGCGTTGTGTACCTTTGGTAGTTGTACCCATAGATTGTGAAAAACCCTCTAGTAGGTTCTTATAAAGAGATTGAGAGGGATTGAAAGGGTTGTGTACCTTTGGTAGTTGTACCCATAGATCGTGAAATACCATCTAGTACGTTTTTATAAGAGGTTTAGAGTGATTGAAAGGGTTGTGTACCTTTGGTAGTTGTACCCATAGATCGTGAAATACCTTCTAGTAGGTTCTTATAAAGAGGTTGAGAGGGATTAAAAGGGTTGTGTACCTTTGGTAGTTGTACCCATAGATCGTGAAATACCCTCTAGTAGGTTATTATAAAGAGGTCGAGAGGGATTAAAAGGGTTGTGTACCTTTGATAGTTGTACCCATAGATCGTGAAATACCCTCTAGTAGGTTCTTAAAAAGAGGTTGAGAGGGATTAAAAGGGTTGTGTACCTTTGATAGTTGTACCCATAGATCGTGAAATACCCTCTAGTAGGTTCTTAAAAAGAGGTTGAGAGGGATTAAAAGGGTTGTGTACCTTTGATAGTTGTACCCATAGATCGTGAAATACCCTCTAGTAGGTTCTTATAAAGAGGTTGAGAGGGATTGAAAGGAGTGTGTACCTTTGGTAGTTGTACCCATAGATCGTGAAATACCCTCTAGTAGGTTCTTATAAAGAGGTTGAGAGGGATTGAAAGGGGTGTGTACCTTTGGTAGTTGTACCCATAGATCATGAAATACCCTCTAGTAGGTTCTTATAAAGAGGTTGAGAGGGATTGAAAGGGTTGTGTACCTTTGGTAGTTTGACCCATAGATCGTGAAATACCCTCTAGTAGTAGGTTCTTATAAAGAGGTTGAGAGGGATTGAAAGCGTTGTGTACCTTTGGTAGTTGTACCCATAGATCGTGAAACATACCCTCTAGTAGGACCGTATAATGAGGTTGAGAGGGGTTGAAAGGGTTGTGTACCTTTGGTAGTTGTACCCATAGATCGCGAACCACTGGTAGGACGCCCTCCGGTATGATCTTATTGAACAGGACGGAGGAGTTGAGAGGGGTGTTGTCCCGAGTCAGAAAGGCGGAGTTCAGGAAATCCCTGCCCAAAAAGTCTTTGATCTGTTTCCTGCAGTAAAAGAAAAAGGAATCGAGGTAAGATGAAACAGAAGAAAGAAAATGATGAATAGGAATATTTTCACTTGGCAAAATTCAGACGTTATAAATTAGGACATGAAAAATGTTGGCGTCAGCGGAAAATTAATATGAAATCGTGGCAAGTCCTCTTTGTACAGTTTAAAAAAAAGTAGGGCAGTGTCAGGCAAACTTGATGATACACACAAATACCACGAAGAGGTGTAGTGGTCTAGTGGGTATGTCACCGTGTACACGGCACTGTGAATCACATGGTTTGCGGTTCGAGTCCCTAACGTCCACCACTATTAAACGTCCTTTGGCAAAATATTAATCTACATTTGCCTTTCTCGACCCAGGTGTAGTAAATGGGCACCTGGCAGGAGATTATTCCTTGAATGATTTGAACGCTTTAGGGCAGCCGGGCTAAAGCAAGGGTCGTAAAAGTACTTCGTAGGTGCCCCTGGGATGGATATATGCGCAATATAAATGTAGCTTTTATTATCATTACGATCATGATTTTAAATAATTCGTATGATAAATCTAGCAATGAGGATCCCAGTAAAGAGAAGGGCTAGTGTATGCCCCTTCCCATTTACCCCCCCCCTCCATAACAAAAACTGTAGAGGCATTTGGCTGAAGTGAATATTCATGGCACACTTCACCCCCTCCCCACTCCCTATTCATCCATTTATTGATATACATCATAATCTAGATATTTGTTTTTAAAGCAGGAATTAAAAAGACCAGTGCTTTAATTGTTGTGATAAAGATACACGAGAGGGCAACTTATGGTAAAAACGGCTATAAATGACAAATACATAGCTTATTATTTCATTTGTTTATATATAGGACCTTCAGAAGATAAGACATTTGAAATGGGGAACCAGTTCTACCCACATTACCTGATTGAACGGGCAGTGACAATGACGAATAGACCTCTTTCAATTCGAAAGTTGTCGTCCGGAAAGAATCGAAACAAAAAAAAATCTCGTTTTTTATCTCTCTCTGCCTTTATTTATTTTTTCTTCAAGAATTATAATGTCTACCTTTGTTGAAGTTGTTGTGTACTGAATATATAACAGAGAGATATCAGGGGTACATGTCGTTTATTCTACTTGTCATTAAAGACCGTCAATACTATTGGGCCAGAAGGGATTAGACCACACAGCAAGGTCACTGACAGGTGGCTATTTCATTAACTCAGCTCTCAACTAACATAATAAAAAGAGGATCATGGGGGACCAACAGTCACCGATTGGGGAAGTTTTCTATATAGAGGGAGCAAGAGTCGCTACAAGAAGGACAGTATGACCGTAGTCGGATGATAATGTGTCAGAGAATATATAAAGAGTACTAACGATTTTTGTAAAACAAAATTAAACAAAAGAATCGTCCTTTTATTTTTCAACTTAGGGAAACTTCACATTTAAAGTAAAATGAGACGCCTGTCGTCGGGAAAAATAGAAAGATATGTCAGTACACTTTGTGTTGATCCAGCACTCCCATGTGATGTTTGAATGCAGTTGTCATCAAATTCTTTGACCCGGGGTGACCCGTGGAAATAGGCCGGTCAAAAATGACAAATTCGGTTTCCTATTCAGACATTTCCGATTGTATTTATGGCTAGTTTCACACATCAAAACACAAATAATATAACAATTGTTAACTTTGAAGTTTCGGAGCGTGGAATTGAATTTTCGGAACGAGGTCGAGTGACGATTCTATTACCGCTTTCATCACTCTCATAACTCAAAGGATAAATTGGACTTTCAATATCGTCTGTAATTTTGTCAAAGTGAAAAGTTTTTATTTTAGTTCACGAGAAGGAAAATGGAAAATTATACAAGTTAGGGCAGAAATGGAGGAAAGATGGGTTGGCTAAATGGAATACGGGAAATATATTTTAATCGACATTTAACTTTTTATAAATTACAATTAAACAATCAAATTATAAAAATCACCAAACGTTTCATAAATAAAATATTAAAGATTAACCCTAAAAACTGTATTAGTTTTTAAGGGAGCTACACCATGTGTATGTAATGTAACAACTTCCCATCATACGGAAAATCTCTCCTGCATTTTTTTCCACAGATAGTTCGGATAACACTTTTTATTTTTTTAGGATAATATGTCATAGAAATATTAAGTTTCGTTATTATATGTCTATATGTAAATAAAACTTTGACACGAAGTTATATTGTTTTTTTTTTCTATTATACCTTACGTTTATATGGTCTTTGGTATTCAGTAATTGTATTTTGAAAAATGCAGAAATCAATTCATATCAAATCAAAATATTTTAATATTCAATTTACAATTCAGAGGTGATTTATTCAATTATTCAACAACATTAACAACATCTAAAGGATTTATAAAAGAAACATATAGAAACATTCATGGATATCATTGGAGTTTTATATGTATATGAATATTTTATTTAAAGACGGATAACTTTGAAAGGGGAAACGTGCAGGCCCATAAAATCATTATAAATAGGTTTCGAAAACTACTTTGTTTTTTGTTCATATTTTACTCATATTGAGAAAGAGGGAAATATATTGCACATTTTCAAACTTTGATGGCTGTTAAAGGGACTATGTCCCATTTGCAGGTCATAAATGAATAGGTAAAATTCCAACGGCATTTGAAAGACAATACTTACTTAGAACTTCCCTCAACGCGAAAGTTTTTTTTTTAATTATTTAAACATAGTTGTGGCTTACACCCAGTAAATAAGATCGATTGATCGATCTGTATAGAGAAACAAGTCAGAAAAAATCTCGGAACCAGCGGGACTTGAACCTGCATCTACTGCTTACCGTGCAGCGACTCTACCACCAGGCCAACGAAAGGGTTTGAAAATGGCTTTTTGTGAGAAAATAACGACCATTAGTTTTCGAATCGACATAAGTGATTGCAATCCCCTAAGTTATAGTCTGATTTTCAGACCCTTGTACCGAATGGTCATACGTTTTGTGCTGCACAAAGATTCAATCAGATTAATTTTGGCCATTAGTGGGTTATTGATGTAGACAAATGCTCCTGAACCTGTTACAGCTCATTTTATGTATGTTATTACCAAAGAAAAAAAGATGTCAGTCAGTCACTCAATAGTGTCTGACAGGGATGTCTAGAAAATAAACGGGTTTCCTTGCATAATTTGAATATTGGGACACTGCTCAAGTTTAAATTTCACAGATAGGACATACATAACATATTCGTAATTCCTGCAAAGTTCTATAGAATTTGATGTTAGCTAAAAAAGGGACATAGTTTCTTTAATCGACAAAAGGGTACATTGCACTATATAAAACTGTTTTTTCCCGAAGGTATAATCAATTCTAATTCAATTCAATTCAAGTTCACTGATAAGGAATATCCTATCAGGAAGCTAAAAACAGGAACAAAATATAAGGGGAAAAAAGTACAAATATATGATTCATATATTTGGGTGTTTATATTATTATGGGTTTACACAGCGCTTAATATACTAGGCGCTTTCGAGAAATTTAAATTATTAAAGTGCGCTTTACAGAAATATTCATTAATGTGAATTTATAATTTTAAAAAATATATATATGTTAGTGAAGTTAAATAATTATAATAATAAAACGACTAAAAAATAATGATAATTATTATTATAGATATAATCATCATCATCGCCATAGGGAGAGGGTGTGAAAGAGAGAGAGAGAGAGGGAGAAGAGAGGGAGAGAGAGAGAGATAGAGAGAGAGGAAAAGAGAGAGGGGGAGAGAGAGAGAGAGAGAGAGGGAAGAGAGGGGGGAGAGAGATAGAGAGAGGGAGAGAGAGAGAGATAGAGAGGGGGAGAGATAGAGAGGAAGAGGGAGAGAGAGATAGAGAGAGAGAGAGAGAGAGAGTGAGATCACGAAGGGGAGAGAGGAGAGGCATCATGAAGAAGACTGAGAAAAAACAATACCTTAATCTCAGTAGATTATCACGCCTGAATCTCCACGAGGTCGAGTTGGAGCGCAATCTTTGGATCATCGACCGAAAGTCCAAGGTCAACCCCGGTTTCGGCCGGAGGTCGAGCCGGTCATCCATTTCATCATGGCCGACATCGTGTGATATCTTGGGTTCTTCGGTTTTTGCATCATCGTCGTTGGCTGCGAGGTGGAGATTGGCATGTCCGAGGTTGAGGGTGAATTGGGGCAAGGCTTGTCTATATGAACGATTAGAAGAAGGAGAAAACAAAGCAAACAGAACTGAAGTTAAAATAAAAAAATATAATATTAATGTTTTGCAAAGTTATTTCAAATTGTTATACTTCTTGTGTTATAGGCATTATAAATTAATACTGCATTACTTGATATCTATACATTCGAAATACCTGGGACATTTGAATAAAATGATTTTTTTTATACAAAATATGATCATCATCATCAATAGAGATATGTCAGTTTATGACAGGTTCAGTGACCCAATCAACATTTTATATCAAGTGTCTCTCCAAGTTCCTCGGACTTGAGCCATCCGTTTCAGCGTTTCATACCCTGTTGCTCCACATTCTGTGATTTTACATCGTCTAAAAAGCCTTTACGAGGTCTTCCCCTCGATAACATGATAACATGATGATAATATGTTAATATTCGTATCGAAAGTTCATGGATATAGACATGTGAACGTATTGAGCAGACAGATAGACAAGACATAATTATGATCAACTGGAGAAAGATTGGCAGGTTTAATCATTCCTATTCAATGAATGTGAACTAACAATAGTAATAAAGTTTTTTTGCTGACTTATATAATATATAACCAATTATCTACATGATTCTTGTTCTATAACCGCGGAAAATCCTTCTACTGAA